>JAVJAQ010001157.1:0-186384 GCA_032362365.1 Zygogramma bicolorata | reverse complement strand
GTTTCAAATCCTTTTTACACATGCATTGACTAATTGTATCCCTATGGACAATATGAGGCTGGACTGCGCACGAGAACATTCGAGTATTTTGAAGTTGTTGCTCAGGGTCAATATTCGGGGTTATATGTTATATCTCGAGTACACCATCATTTATTAATATGGAAGCAATTCAGTTTGGTCTATGAGGGATATGTGATTATTTCCAGGAAAGAAAGGAACGAAATTTCTGAAAAAAGGGAGAAAACGAAATTGTTGGTCAGTAATTTTTTGTCTGAGAAGCCTGCTGCTGTATTAGCCACAACAATACCTGAGTTTTCAACAAAGTATTAGCACAATACCAGATTTACATCGATTTATTCAGTGCAAGTAGAAATGCCTGGACTATTATAATTGGATACAGGAGCAGATGGAAACATTTTTGATGATGGCCAAGCTCTGATGAGAGTAGCACTTCACACTAACATTTGAATGAAATTTTAGGGAAGTATTTCATTTAAAATTGGCCTACTGAGGTGAAAAGTGTAGCCCAAACTTTACCCTCTTGAGGAAGTAAGGGTCGAGTGATGCCTTATTGAAGAAGGCTTTCGATTCTCTATACATTGTTTTTTAATTTTTTTGTTTTTCTGTTTATGTTGTTCTGCAGAATATTTCAATCCGTTGGTACGTTTTTGTTAGAAAAACATTATCGTGTTTTTGTATGCCAAACATTATTTTCCATTAATTTAGACACAGTAGTTGGTAGATAGATGTCTTGCATCTTGTATTGAAGTACTTTGAAATTGTATTTCATTTAATTCATTAATCATGGTTTACAAGTCTACACTGTACACTATTCCGGAAAGAGTGGCAATGATAGAGCACCCCCACATTTCTCACGAAATATTAGTGACTATTTGAATGAAACATTTCTAGGTCGCTGGAGAGGACGAAGAGGTGCAATCGAGTGGCCTCCTAAGTCACCTGATTTGAGTCCTCTGGATTTCCTTTGTGAGGGTATACATGAAATATAAAGGAACAATCTATAAAAAATCGAAAGCCCTTATTATTAAGGTATCACTTGACCTTCTTTCCCATTTGAAAATAATTGATGGATGCCACCCCCGCTTAGGAGGGAAAAGATAGGGCTATTATCGGACGATACTTATATCAGGTTTGCTCGTTGTGTCGAATAATCTCTTCACACCCAATCTGTTCTCTACCCTCACGATACTTTCATTTTTTTTTCAGGAAAATTAAAAGCTGTCTTCCGGGACACTAATAATTAACACAATAATATCATTTCGACACATTTTCAATGAAAAGGCTTTATGCTAAAGCAAAAAGACAATTTCAATAAATGCTGACGTGAATAAAAGTATCGGGTGAGTATACAAACAACAGTTAACCCTGGCCTGAAGGGTTGGAATATTATACACCAGAGGGCGCAACACTTATATTCTATTAATTAATATACTGTGGCTAAGCTACGACAGATTTAATTCGCCCTGTATTTTGTCGATACATTCGTTGGAGAGTATATTTTTTTCATAATCCAAACACTCCAATATCCATATCAATTTTTTCCAACTAATTATTTTCGTAGGAAATTGGTTCACATGGAAGACAGCGGGGGATGTTGCAGATCGGCTCAACACCCGGTACGCATATGTTCCCAAAACACACTTGACCCGTTTCGTTAAATACAAATAGTATGGCATTTGCATATCAATTTAGCTTCATGAAAGAGAACATTTCATCGTCATCTGGTCCACAGTAGACACCCGCTAATTATTGAGTAACCATCAAACTGCCATGCAACGTTATGGTTTGCGGTTTCGGTATGAAAATAAACATGAGAGTTAATTTCTTTCTAGCGTTATGAATTCGTTATTTCGGTAGTTATACAATGGTTCTGGCTGCTGCCGACAATGAAAACGGGAAATGAATTTTTTATTGCAAATGTATTATGAAATTCATCACTGTGTCGCACTTGAGATGACGCCAATTTTTCATGTTATTTTTTGGAGCAGAACTTCATTTCATGTGGACACGTCTTCTCGCATTATTGAAATGTTATGTATCTCCTCGGTCTGCACATATTGAGAATACAGTTATCAGGTTCACACTTCATTTCCTGAAATGGAAGTTATATTACTTACCTAACTAAAGTGGATTTAGGTTCTGAAAGCATTTGTTTTCTGGTGTCATACGATATTTAAATCGCGTGATGTTTGTCAAACATTGTAGTAAGCCACATAAATTGGTATTGGTTTGAATTTTTTCAAGGTTTTGGAGATGCACTTTGAGACAATATTTGAGTTACTGAACATTTTGGATTTGAACAAACTGAAATGGATTCCTAAATAACGAAACTACAAGTAACCCAAACCAAGGCACCAAATTCATCGAATTCTTAAACAAAGTAATGTTTGAATCCTATACAATAACAGAGTAATTGATCGTGAGTTACTTTGTATTTCATCGTCATAGAAAAAAGCTACCCCTGATAATGATTATTAATAAATAAGAATGAAGAACGTGCGCTCACTTCATTCTTAGATAATCGTTTTGAATTTCGATATTATTTCAATAATTTTTTCAGTGCCAAAATACTGAAATATTTCTCAATATGAATCAATCCTTATTTGAAAAAAATAACACACCGGCCTATTTCCTGTACTAAAAATGTACTGAATGGATATCGTAAGACAATGAGTAGTTTTTATCCACAGCTTTTATGAGTTGATTGGTTTTTGCTTGGGGCAGCCGACCAACTCTAGCATAATGTGCCCAGTTCGTCAGGTAGATAATACGAAACAATTCGAAATAAAAGAAAATAGCGACTAGAAGATATTATATATCAACCCTGTACAGTATCACGAACGGAATTTCTCTCATTTTTTATACGTCCTACTAATGCATACATTTTAATAATAAATTGGTAGTCCTCTGACAGCCCCAGACACATTTTTTTGCAATTATTGATATTTTTTTAAATTACATATATTGAAAATATATCCATTTATAATCTACGGCACCTGATTTCGATTGGGGAAGCGGTTATGAAAATTGCATTGAAAAAACTATTGATAATTTTGCAAAATAAAATCATGAGGTGCATACATAAACTCACAAATACCAACAAAAAATTTATACAAATAAAAAAATTGTCTAACATTTCTTTATACACGCAGAAACTTTGTTCATTTATTCACTTGGTCGAAAGTAAGTTCGAGAAATCTCACGTTCAAAACCAATAGTGATCAATGAAGTCTCTCAACTCGATTTACAGAAAATAAGATTAAATGGAAATTGGACAAATATAGGACAACAACGGAATAACATTACACAACGAATCACCAAATCATTAAATTTTTGTTTGAAGTACTGATTTTATTACTTTTCATCATTTATTTGTTCAACGTCTTATGTTTCTTGTTTCAATCATTTACTTTTGCGACATCAGTTCATGTTTCTTTCAATGAGTATGTACTTCTTAGGGAATAAACTTGTTATTGATAGATTCATGGTTATTTTTGTTTAACCAAAGCTTAAACAGTTCATTGAAAGAGAACTAAGTACCACACTACCACTTGAAGTCGGAGAAGTATTTTTTCCACGCACGCTCGATTTAAGTTGGTGCCACATAAGCTCTATGGGATTGAACACGCACTAGTAGGGAGGTAGTCGTAACACTGTATGTCCCAATTCTTCTGCAATTGTATCACAAACATACGTTTTTTTTTAAGAAAATGACTGCAGCACTTGTAAAATTTCTTTTTTTGTATAATTTTCCTCAAAATATATGTCATTTGCAGCCATGAAGTTTTTGAATCTCCAATTTCGCATTCTTTGAGCCAGGAATTTTTTGCAATTGTCGACTAATATAGCTTGCGTTGTCCATTACTATAACGCTGTTTGGCGGAATGTTGGGTAACAGACAATTTTTAAACCAATCTTCAAAGAGCTCTGCTGTCGTATCTTCGTGATAATCAACACAAGAGTCCTTAATATTTTTGGCAGAAAGCCACATAGCGTTTGGGATCCAACCATTTTCTGATCCTGCGTGTAATATTGTGATTCTCTTCCCTTTATTTGATGGTGCTTTTGTTTTACACTTATCAGAGGAATCAGACCATCCTTTGGAAGGGGTGTCATGCGTGTCAAACCACGTCTCGTCGAGGTAGAGTATTGGCCGATTTTCAGACGGTATTTTCTTATTGACGTTATAATATATTCAGAACGCCAGTTTATCAAACGTGTGGATTTCATTATTACTTGTCTCTTGTCAATTTTGCGATATTTAAAGCCCATTGCAGACAAAGCTCGCCAAAGAGTAGTGAGGCCACAGTTGATGTGAGTTTCGTCATTGATGAGCCGCTGTTTCAGACTTTTGATTGTAGGGACACGCTGCTCATCGTACATAGTGTAGATTTTTCGCCTTATCAAATCTTTTTCCCAGTCGTCTAGACTTTTTGTGACACCGGAATCTTTACGCTTTTTTCTTGATTCCATGGAATTTTCAACAATTCGTCTAACTGAAGTAAGAGGCACCTCCGTCAAATTACTGGTTACTTTTGCTGCAGCACCCGCGTTATATCCTTGCTGAAGTAAGGAACTATACACATTTTTTGTAATGATTTTCGCATTTTCGCGTCACAAGATAAGTGATTCTTCTTTAACGAACCACTGGAAGAACCACTATAACTTTTTATCCACGGACGCCACATACTGCCTATTCTGTACGTTGGGGTATGAAATCTTTGCTATTAATGTCTGTAATAACAAATAAATGTTATAAAATTATTGCACGCCGTAACACAAGTGAGCACTTCCAATGAAATACAAAGACTAAAATGAACAAGAAGTGTAAGCTGTAAACCTCTACAATCCCTCTCTGAGAAACAAAATTACCTGAATCCGGTCCTTTTACATTTATGATGTGCATCTCGGATTTTACAACTCAAGGGTCTAATTGGTTTTATTATAATCCTTCAGTCAATACCATTTATTGTGAAAACTACTATAATGTTTCGATTCTGTCGGTCCTGTAATTCCATTCAATATAACGTTAATTTCAAGACTATGATACTATTTACAAAAAAAATGCAAATTCTGTCTTGGAATCACATACTTTGTTATTCTTATGAAAAAAAGACTATTTCAGCAAACTGAGTAGATTTCAAAAATAACTTTGACACAAGTTGAATTTGACTTGTATTACAAAATGATAGTTTTCAAAAACTTCAAATGATTTTGTAATTCTTGCTAATGAACAAGAAAAGTGTGAAAGTAATTAACTTTCACCGCAATTAACTCGACATCACATTTCACATTGGAGGTAGGACAAGCTTATTGTTTCCTTAGCAGTCGATATCTATCTTGAGTATATTGTATAAGTTGGCACGCCTGCAGTGAACACGATAACCCATTAGTAAAATTTTCTACTTCATCTTTTGTCACATAATATGCGCTAACTTTCATTACCTATTTCGTCACACATATTTACTCTGGGAGTGCATGTATACACAGTTACTCACTATTTTGGATGACTTTCATTCCCTTGTGCTTGTTCGATTATTTATCGAACGGAAAACTTGTCGCCATATCCTCTCGAGTAATTTTGTTTACTTGATGGTTATTTACATTGAAGTTGAGCGATAACAGATTTTATAACTCAAATTAAAAGACTTCATGAACCATTTTAATCGTTTTTGGTGTTAACGTATCAATATTTTGAATAGGTTTTCTCTTATGGTGAGTACCATATTGGTCCACTTATACCTCAATATTCCTTTAATGCATTCGAATCGTGATATAATTTGGATATGTTACATCTCAATTCCTTGAATTGATGTAATGCCATTCACAGAGATATGAAAAAATGAATTCATATTACAATACGTCAATGACTTTAAGTTGTTTATTGACTTGTTTCAACCAAAAAGGTTAAAGGTTGATTGTACATCTGGGTTGGTAAACTCCCGATAAACAAAATATTAGACCAAGACGTGGTTGATTCATTGAAGGATATACAAGAAAATAATTCAATTTACGAATGACAATTGGATGAAAGGACACACAAAACATTTTTCTCCGAAAAACACCTACTACTTCTCCTTCGAAATTCGAATTCAAATATTGAATCAAACTTTGAAATAATTAGCTTTATCGCTTAGGCAGAAAATTAATAAATTTTGGTCCGTCGACAGTGAAAAGAGATTTTATCCATGGAGTATTTAAATTCATTAAAAAATTGACAATTTTAATATTCAATGCTCGTTACAAAACACCGGAAACTTTTGAAGATGGAAGAAAAACTATATTCTGACTGCCAATTTATATGAGTGCACATGTTTTCTTTCTTGAATATATTCTTATTTTTTGTTTCTATCTTTCATAGAGTTTTGGAAGGTTGAAGACACGAAGAAAATCAAAGACTCTATCTTATCTATGGATAATGAGTTTCAACACACAGGTAGTCCATATTAATGTCAGTTTCAAAATATCTCAAATTCAATGAAATCAGGAAAAGTGATTTACCACTCATTCGTTCCCAATTTATCAAAATCAATTTTTATTTGGCCACACCCACCGATTCAATGGACGTACATGTGTTTGAAATGTCAATAAACGTGACTGATTGGAAACAAATAAGACAAATATCACCGAATAAATCAACTCACAAAGAAACTACCATGTGGCAAATAGTTAAGACTAATTACCAAGTCACATCGGAACATCTGAAACTTTGTATTTTTCAAATTATTGTGTAAACATACCATTCACATGCCAAAAATGTGAAATACGATAGGGTCAGAATATTAAAAATATCGTGTTCCAAACCGCCAAAGAACTCATGCGTGAAGGATGATATACTGACACCTAAAACAGATATGGTCACTTGTCACTGAAAAATGTGGGGCAAAATTACCTCCCAGGCTTCAAATCCCTTCATTTTCTATTAACTGCAACATTGGGCAGATACACTCCATGATTTCCAAAAAGAGACAATTCAAGTTTCTAAATCATCGGAATGGATACAATGAATCTCCTTTTCCTGGGCTGACAAAGAACTGAAAGCACTCAGAGAAACTAAAACTTTGAAATCGAAATATTCCAAACGTAGTCTTATTTAACCTCTGAAATTTCAATGTTGAAACTTCCCTTGTAAACCCTGATTCCCTGGATATTACAAGAGTTTCTATTAGACGTGAGCAATATGCTTAAAGAACATCGTTTGACAAATTACCAATTTATTGATTAAAATGAATGAATACGATTGAAAAAGTGCATCACAGCAATAATGGATTCACTATGGATTTTACCAAATTCTTTCGGGACATATGAATGAATGTACATTCCCGATATAAGCCAGTGATGATCCATTTTTATGTAATCATTATGTTATCAGCTTTTCTCTGTATTTTTAGTATATCACTCACCCATTTGCTCGTGTTCATGAACGCTATGTGTTATGATTGCACGCTTCATTTCGTTTAATATATTGTTTTGTTATCAACTTTCAGTTCGAAATAATTCAGAACAAAGATGCATATTATGCTTCCAAGAGATAATTGAACATGTGTTTATTTTATTTATCGCCGCTCAAAAATGCCTTTTTATTAATACGGATGGGTTATTGATGTGTTTATATGGCTTCCAATGAAAAAGTGTGTTAACAATAATACATAATAATTGTATATACTCGGGTTTTAATTGTTTGGGGGCTTCGAGAGATCGAGACGATGATTCAGTAATCGTAAAATAAGAGTCCGTACTCGTTTCATGATTGATTGAAATTATTTTTCATAATGACAAATAAAAAGCTTCTGTAGGCCATGAATGACATAATCACATTGCACTTAGGTTTTTTGATGTAGGTGTAGCGGTAGCTGGTATGCAAAACGCCCAAATTTGGCTACAAATGTTGGTAATGAACTTGGCAGGAGTAAATCTCAAAAATTGGCTAATCTGTTTGAACGCCGTTCAAGTCACTGAAAAGGCAAGGGAAAATTCCACTTCTGTCCTTAAAAATTTTGGTTCGACACATCTTTTTCAGGATGGAAGCAATTGGAGTTGTGAAACAATGTTTTGAACAGAATGTGTGGGAAAGACAAAAAATTTGAATACAGGTTGATCCAAACTCATTGCACCATTAGGCACTTATGTTATAAAAAATCGTTCATATCATTAAAGTACTAACATCAAGATGCAAGAATAAAAATAACAGAACAATTGATAATCGCCTTTTTGATTTTTGAGTAGATGAATTCATTTTTTTACCAATGGAAAGTTCCGTATGTTATTATTTTTTCTGGTGCAATATGAAAATCAAATTGGGAGAGTCTGTGATATTTATTATAAGATAAAAAAGAGGCAGTTTTGAAGGGTAAATGGAGAATGAGCATCAATTTGTTATTGAAATGAATGCTTTGAAAATGGGTAGGAAGTTTTGTTCTTAATACTATAGGTATTAAAATATGCCATCCCTTTCTTGAATTAAATTTTTATGCTGGCGTTCAAACCGCAAAGTTAACGTTATTCTATGTTCATCATCAGCACATCGTTGCTTGTAAATCATATTATTCAGAAGACCTGGAAAGTCAATGAAAAGGGGCATGAGTTTCAATCTATTTGTGTTTGAACGATGCTACCGAATACATCCAGTTGATTCAATGCCGGATACAAAAATTTGTCGTCTTTTGATACAAAAATTTGTCGTCTTTTAATTTCCATTGAGGGGAAATTATTACGTTTTGTATGATTCCAATAATAAACGCTCTATTCTTTCCTGCGACATATTCAGCTCTATGATGTAATCAATAGTTCCGTTAGAACCAACTTATTTTAATTTCAAATCAATCGATCAGGTTCTACCCGTAAATGAAACTTTCTTTATTGGAAAAAACGCATTGAAATCTAGATTCAATTGTTTTTAAGATGCTACGTATTTTTGCGAAGTCGCCCTTCTTTTATATGTTTTTTAACTGCACTACCAAACAGAATTATGAGAGATTTAACAAAAGTTTCGAGCTTTTCTTTTCAATCATTTGTAATCACTTCTCGGGTAGCACTACGAACACTTTCAATTTATTGAAGTACGTAAATCAATTTCCCTTTCGAAACGAAATAAAAAAGTTGAATAAGAATCACATTCTAATCCCATTTTAAGGAAACAACTTTCTTCAGTTGTCGACCACACATATATGTTTATTGGGATGCTGCTCTAAGATGAATTGCTCATGAATTGCAAATTGATGAAATTTCGCCAAAAAAAGAGTGGACAGCTCGTTTTTCACAACAAGTTTTTATGATATTGCCTACATATATTGCAGTTTCATTCATTTCAATTTCAAAACAATATACACATATCGGAATCTACGAAACATATGTACATTTTTTTTCATCATTAATTTCATGATATATACAAGTTGATATATCAACCTCTCTACTCCTGAAATTTGAAATGGAATTATGTTCACAAATGTTTCTCGTACTCCTGAACTGAGCTGTTATTTAATTATAAGTTAGTACAAGGTAGATCAGTAAAATTACACATTCAAATTTCATTCCCATTTGACATTACAGGTAGAAATTATCAAGCAAAGATAAGAAAACCGTGTGAGCTTAACCACTATGCTAACATGTTGCTGAATTGGGTTTTATCTCTGGTTTTATTTCAGCTCATTAAATATGAATATTAAATTATTCGATATATTCTGGTATAATCTTCATAAGGTCCTGGAATAGGACTTCACTCGTTAAAACATTAAATATTATGTTATTTTTTTTATATTCCGAACATCAACTACTATGGTCAATAGTCTGTCTCCTCTTGTTCGTTAAGTTGTATTTTCAACTGATTAGAAATTTTGTACAATAACTGTCCCATATTGTTAGACTGTAAGTAGGTATATGCTTTACGGTTATGGTTGTATTGCAAGTTTCACATATTGGTGGTTCATTTTCGTTAAGTAAATATTGATGGGTTATAATTGTGTGCTCCAAGCGTCGTCTTTGTATTTTTATTCTATCTTGTCTGCTTATTTTGAGTGGATGTTCAACCAGAAATAGGCATCTCACTCAACTCGACGAAAAACGACATTAATCGTTGGGGACGACCTCTTAAAATACTAGTTTTTATTTTTATTCGTAAACAATAAAAAATGTTGTGGATAAAAGTAGGTTCTCGACTTGAAAGCTTCAGTTGTCCTGAAAAAACACCAATTGTGTGTCAAGGATACGTGCATATATTCAAACTGCATTTGTAAAACAAGTTGATCGTAGGTATATATCGATTTCAACAAAGCATCTGATAGAGTCGAGCTAACGCTTCAGATAGTAGTCATGTTGAAGCTTGAATAAAGTGAAAAAAGGTTGGCACTTGACATGTTATTCTCTACAACGAAAAATTACTAGTTCTTCAACCCATAAAACAGTTGCTATGATTGAATAATTGTTAAAAAAAACATATTACACGAGTAATTGAAAGCAGGAATACTAATTTAAATTAAGTATAAGAGATTTTCAAGATATATTACACAAAAAAATAATTCAAATATGAATTCTCATTTGAAGCGATAAATTGTTTCATTTTCAAGAAATCAACACATTATCATAGGTATTTCATGCTAGAGTAACTAGAATCGACGCCACTGCCCAACAAATTACTCATATCCGAATTCTTCAATTACGTGTCTACATACCGTCGCACTTATCAAGATGAAGAGCAGTATATTTCTTTTTGACAATTCGTAGAAAGTCTGAGCTGTAATGTTATCTATCTCGCTGGTGCCGGTTTCAATGAATGGCAGGCGAGACCTTTCTGAAAGGATGCTCCTCATACAATAAACGTTACGGGTCTCTCGAAAAAATCATTGAACAAACAACGTATTTATAGTATCTTAAATGCGGACTCTGTTAGGAATATGGTCATGGTGAAATTGGTAACAATGATAAGTAATCGGTTGAAAATTGTATGGCCATTGTTTGTCGTCCAGTTCCTGTTCTTTCTTGTGAATACCTGAATATTGTTCCGGTTATGAAGTGGTTAAAAATAATATGAAATATTGCTGACTTGACAAAACAAATATAAAAGTGTATTGACAAAGTGATTGTCATCACGATTTTATTCAGTAGAGAATGTGAAATAGTTTCTCACTTAAATCAGGATAATTTCACAAAAAAGCTGATTATCTGAATGGGAAAATAGCGATGATCTATTTCATTCAAAACTTCAAAACTCTTCCTCAATGAAATATACAAGACTTCTATCATAAATGTAAATTCTATACAAATGCTAAAGAGTATGATCAAAAAATACTTTTAAAATTTGTAAAATAGCGTTGCCCTGAATATTATTGAACAAAAATAACAATATTTACAAAATTCATATTTTGTTATTTAATTTTTTTCACATAGGTCTCAATTCTCTCAATTCTTTCGATTCATCTCACCTTATTTTTTTTCACTCACTTTCGAAACCATGTTCATATGCATTCTTGTGTAAATATTGAAAATATCGAGGGGGAAACAACTACCTAAAATCTGTACAAGATTTAAAATCTCAAAGACAAAGACAAACGCATGACTCAAAGACTTGAAACGATGACTTAAATGACTTAAAATTTTTAGGTGTACAAGATTGAAAGATGTTTCCCCCTCGGAAAATATGTTAGATTGGTAACCTACTAAATAAATAGATATCGAGATATCACCCATTTGCATCATCAGGGTTATATGGGACTTCTTTATGTTTACTACCTGTTCTCATTGTATAACAAATTATATATGTACTTCACTTGATATTGGGAAAATAAACATACTATTATCATATCTTCATAGAATTTTCCGACAAAAATGTTGGGAGGTGTAAAGTTCTAACTATAAATCTGAACTGCACTATTTCTGTTCAGAGTCAGGTAGAAGATATCATTCGAAATATCAATAAAAACACCCTTGAGGTATACTTCCTGTCAGTCACTGTAATAATTGACCACAAGAATTGAATACACAAATCGCTATCATATCTTATCTCAGCAGCCCACTTTTCTACAATCAACAAATGAATGTGGAGAATAAATAACACCACAACATATTTGTTATTTATGGTGCTATCGCCCTTCGAAAATCACCACTAAACATTGATTGCGTATCATTTCTGATGAAGTTATCAAATATATAGCTCGGTTCTTGGCAGACGAACTGCTGATTCCAGAACATGTTTTGTCTGGATGAAAAGTCAGATTAGTGTTGAGGTTTGTCACGTAGATTTATCATTCAGATTCACCACAACTAACGGATGAAATTCGTAGTGGCCTGGGGTCTGTTTCATGAAAGTACAAGTCTTGTAGCTACAAGAGAAAGACAATGTAGGTACAGGTGAAAAACGAGTAAAAAACAATTATTTAGCATCGTGTTTCTTTGTGTTTCTCTTGTAGCTACAAGACTTGTACTTTTATGAAACAGGCCTTAGCCAGTAGTATTTCGTTAGAAGAGAGGGTGTGAGTGGATAACAAATTCCTATTTATTTAGAGGAAATGATTTTCTCGCATTCTCTTTCTATTGTTGGATCATTGTTCCGATTTTTCTTTCTTCGTTTTTATACAAAAAACAACACAGCTTCAATTATGTTCTTTAATATTGAACTCATTTACATTTTTTCTCTGAAATTAATTTTTTATTCACAATTCGTATCCTTTGAAATCATATTCAGGTACTGATCTGTATTCCACTCGATATTTTCTGGAATTAAATCTATCAATATGAATTGCACTTTCCTTTTTCTGAAAACGAAATGATATTTTCGAAGCATACATACAGTTATAGTTTGATCCTCATCAACATTTTAATAGAAACGAAGAGAGCCACAGCTAAAATTGAAACTGAATTTTATCTCATATCGTGTGGCCAAACCACAAACTGTTGATCAGTAGAGTCACTAAAATACTATCCTCAATTCAATTCTACAAAGAATTAATAACGAAAATTCGCTGAATACGGCTTTTAGACAATTGACAGTAGTAATGAGATCAAATTTACATATCCAATCATTTAAAAAAAATTAAAGCAGCCGCCATAAATTCAAAATACACTTGTATTCTCAATAAGCCATTGCCAAACCCAACGGATAGAGCATTTTGAAATGTTTTGTCTTCATTTTTTCAAACTATAGTTATGAAAAATATTTTTTTAATATACCACCAACCTTTCAAATATCAATATTTTCTTCCCCTTCTGAGCCTACATTTATAACAATGTAATATATCATTAGTATAATATATATTACTGATTCAATCATTGAAATTGTTCTCGATTTCGAGATCGTAACTTGCATGCGTGGGCAATTCTAAAACCGAATTATTATCATAGGATTTCATCAGATATAAAAGATGAACGAGTCGCAATGAAGTGGGTCATATTCGAAAACTAAATCCGTTGAAACCTTGTGAATGGCTTATGGCTTGACCCAATTTTCTTTAAGAAGCTTAGGGTTTATGTTTTGGTTTAATATTTCGAAAGTGTCAGGTACCGAAGTCGCATGAGCAAAGTGTAGAATATGACATCTCACGTCGTAACTAGGGATTTTTTTTTAAACTAAGTCATCCACAAAGATAAAAGTCAATAGAATGTCTGTGAGATACCAGAATTCAATTCAATCAAAAAATTAAAGTGATTTCGTCTCTCACTGAATTGGAAAAACAAGGTATCGAATTCGTCTATCTACGTCCCACTATATTTTTTGGTCAAATTGATATTCAACCTTAAAGATGAAAGTCAATTGCCTGTTTTCATGTTTATTCAATATATTCAAGGACTTGAGTACACCGAGATAGACCCTCTTGAGAATCTGCTTTCACTTCCATTGTTTGAACATTGGGTTGATTTACACGAATATTAGAAGCGTATCAGTATGATATGAGGAAGGACATCACGAAAATTATAGCTGAAAATTCTGAACTTTAGACCCACCTATTTTTTCAGATTCAGCATGTCCTGTAGTATCTGATGACTATTTTGTAAGTGAAATTGTGAAGAACTCGTTAAACTACCATCTTCCTAATAAGAAGATTTCATCTTCGTCATTCGGTGTAGAAAGTAGGATTCAGTGAGTTAGTTTTTGCGTTTGAATAGATGATTTTATAGGTTGATTCGCTGATGACTGTAGCAACAATCTAATCTAATAATACAGTTGAAGTTCCTTCCACAAGGCTAAGAAGCAGTAAAAATTCATTGCACTCGTTTACTGCCGTTCAATAGATTTTTCATTCCAAAAAAGGTAAATGTTAAATATAAAAAAATAATAAAAATCAGTTATTTGGCACTTGTTGCATAAATAACTATGATTTTATCTGGGTGTTTGGAACGTACCAAAAACAAACAAATCGTGTGTTCTATAGATTTGTTCTGGTTCTGAAAAATTGTGGTTCTCGGACGTCAGGATCATGCGCAGTTAATAAAGAGCGTTCTGGTTTGTCGAGGACAAGTTCGGATTGATGAATTCTCTGTTCTCGTTTCGCATTTAAAATGATCTCGGACTGTCCTGAACTATCACGACTTGTTTTTGCTCTTGAGCGAGAACTGATGAAAACTGTTCTCGTTGCGCATGCGCAGTCAAGTTCAAGTCGCAGGTAGGGTAGGTGTTTGTTTATAGTTTATTAAGCTGTAAGCTCCTCTACCTACTTTTGGTTTGTATGATTCATACAAATCCAAAAGTATTAGGATTTTCTCCCTGCTGAAAAAGTTATCTCCATCCCTATCGTATTTTTTTTCAGTTTGTATTAGAAATTCTGACAACTGATATTCTTCTGAAAAATATTCATTTTTTAGTTATATCGGAACCATGCACTTTTTAACTCAATGTTTACCTGACATGGTAACAAAAATGTTAAAGAAAAATTATGAAAATATACGTTCCAACGTTTCGAACTGCGATTTCGAATGACGAACAAAAAGTGAACTGAGTGAACTCCCAAATATATATGCCCAAAATCCTAAAATACTTCCAACTCAGCCAACTCAAAACTTCAAAACTCAAACCTACTGTGTTGAAACCATTAATTTCCAAGCTGCCCACTTCAAATAAAAGCTTCCTGTATACGAAAGATGGCGCAGTGGTCACTCAAAAAAGCGTTCTGGTTCAACCAAGTGTTCGAGACTGTCCTGGACTGTCTGGGATTTTTTGCTTCTACGCATCATGTCCTGCGCAGGTTTGAAACAGTTCTGGATATTCGAACCAGAACAAACCTTATATAATTTCTGCCCTGACACTGATATGGAAGTATTGATTAACATGGTTGAATGATCCTAAGATTGTCACCAGCACCCTTATTCAGATCCACAAGAAAAATAAATTCCTGTCCTGTTCAAAAAACTATATAAACTTCTGAGGAATAACCCCTCCTTCAAAAAAAAGAGCACTGGGAAGAGAAGTTCTATAGGTTTTGTGGCTCACCGAAAAAAGTTGTAACACAGCATTTGTTAGTCCAATCGCAATGACACAACAAATGATGAATCAGTAATGTAGTATTCTTGTACAGAGGGCGTCAAATATTGAGTATTTGTTGATTTCGTGATTAAAAAGTTATTTCTAATTATGTTCATCAGTATCAACGTGTGGAATAACTGATATTCGATATGGCATTTTTTATATTTCAAGAACGGATCAGTATACCGTGTGACACAGACTCATGGTACACCCCCGTTTTCTCCTTTGTTTTTCTAGCGATATTTTTGAAATTTGGCACGTTGAATATGCTCACTGAACAGCATTTCTCGACATATCTGATAAAAAAAACAACTTCCAATTTTTCCGGAAATGACATTAACTTTCGATTCTTGAATGGGACACCCTGTATATTGTTACATGATCGGTTAGGGATGATCATGAGGAATCCAACGATACCAAGTTTTATGGTGTTATCTCCAATGACTGCGGAGATATCGCCATTTATATTATCCATAAGCTCAACGAGTAGGAGAGAGAAACTTTTTCTGGCGGGTCAATCCAATTCTCTCTCCCACTCATTGAGCTTATGAATAAAATAAATGGCGATATCTCCGTAGTCATCGGAGATAACACCATAAAACCTGGTATCGTTGGATTCCTCATGATCATCCCTAACCGATCATGTAACAATATACAGGGTGTCCCATTCAAGAATCTAAAGTTGATGTCATTTCCGGAAAAATTGGAAGTTGTTTTTCTCTTTCAGATATGTCGAGAAATGCTGTTCAGTGAGCATATTCAATGTTCCGAATTTCAAAAATATAGCTAGAAAAACAAAGGAGAAAACGGGGGTGTACCATGAGTCTGTGTCACACGGTATAATCGAGGGACTCATGGCTATGCTAATGAATATTCATTTCAGTCCTGTAATTTTTTTACAGGTCATCCAACGTGGAAAAAATGTTGCAATACATTTTCATTATCTATTGACAGATTTTTTCAAGAAGAAGAAGATTTTTTCAAGACAGTGAGTTATGCATTAGTTTTGTGAGCGGAAGCTGAATTTGTTTTTCAAACGATAACAAAGATAAGTAGTTTTATGAATATTAGTTTGTTTATTTTCTCATGGAAAATTTTGAGCCATATGAGAAGTTAACCAATAGGACGTAGTTCTCATTCAAAAAGAACATTTTTTATTGATGCAGCAACTTTTCGGTTTAGACTAGAAGTCTCTCCTTCGTTATCATTTGTAGGTAGGTGATTGAAAGACAAACGAATGCAACATCACAAGGAAGTATGTGAAGCCTTTGAACGTTTCGAAATGATTATATACAGGGTGTTATTCAAGTGTGTTACCAAACTCAAAGGGGTAATTTTTTGAGTAATTCTGAGGCAAAAAGTTCATATACACATAGGTCCGGTAATGTTTTGTTTTCAAGATACTGGTGTCAACATTTGTAAAAAAACATTTTTTCCTGAATATCTCAATAATCCCTCAGCCGACTTTCCAAAAATTTGGCGGTGTTATTTACAGTATTGAGGGACTGATTTGGCCATAACTAAAATGAAATAATATCTAGCGGCCTCCCAGAAAGTACCTCAACCAATATTTTTGACCAAAAAAAATATGCGAAACTGATTTTTTGGAATTTTTGTATTATTTTTCGCATTGAGCTACTGAAATGACATGTTTCTCATCTCTATCTCTCTTTTATATCTTGCTGCTCGTGATAAAAAACTTAAAATCCATGATGGTATCAAAATAAAACTATCAAACCATCAATAAACGGGGTGTTCTTGCATGGAAATGCAATAACGAGCTTTTTATTCATGATTGAACAAATAACATAACACGAAAGTCATCTTTCGAATTTTTAGATCAACTTTTTCAAATGTTGACACCCTATATCTTTAAAACGAAGCATTACCAGACTTATGTTTATATGATTTTTTCTTCTTAGAATTTCTCAAACTTTTCCGAGTTTGGCCACGTACTTGAATAACACCCTGTTTAGGATTCTATAGAATATTCTTGAAATTGCAGCTAATATGAACTTGAGAGAGAGAAAAAACAATATTTTCCACAATAGAAACTTTGCCTACCTGCAGGTACTTATTCATAATAATATACAGGACACTGTACCACCTCAGTATAAGTCAGTTCGATATACAGCCACACTTTCATTTTCAATCTACTACTACATACCGATTTCGGATCTAGGCAAAATAATTCCCACCTAACCCATTAGCTGGCATTGAATACATTAGTGATCGAATTACCGATTATGAGACATGAAATTCTATGAAATCGGAAGTGTTTTCGCTCTGCGCTCACAGCGGTTAAATGTTATTTCAGAGAGCGAGGTCAAAATAATTATGTTGGAACAATTATGGTCACATTATTAACATGATAATTCAAATTTCCGATGCGCAATCCTGGAAAAATCAGAGATAAGCATTTGTATAACAACGATATTTATTTTTTAAGAGATGCTGCTTTATGCAGTGGAAACTTTTTTCAGAGATCAATTACCCTAACGCCATACTGATTAGTTATCTGTGAATATCTTACAATCTGAGGTATTGAGGTACTACCTGCAATCTTCATACTGGGACTTTATCGGGCCTTTATTGGAACTATTTAATTTTTTTCAATTCTTCAATTCTCTCGGCCTATTTCCGGTGAGCACACTTCCCCCAACCGGAAATTTTGCCAAATCCTCTGGTATTCCAACCAGAGGTAGGGATCTTTTACGAGCCCAACATCCATGGGCTTTCGACTCGGTATTTCCCTGCATGTTCACCCATCCAAGTACTAACCGCGCTCAGCATTGCTTAACTTTAGATATCGAATGACTGTCAGTCAACCTGAAGAGCTGGGCCATGCTCAATTATTCGATTATTTATAAGTTAGTCCAGTGTCTTCAATAAAAAAAAAAGATTCCGAAGTGAGACCAGAAGACCTAAGAAGAGTAGCAAAGTAGTTATAAGTATCAAGGCTTAAGACGGATTCCAGATACTTGTCAAATGAACCAATATGAAGGCATCTGTCACCTAGAAACTTTGTTTTGTTTTTTCAAAACACTTCAATGGTAAAACTAGTGCGCACCGAGTGTTTTTCTATCCTTAATTAGGCATAGAATAATGGAAGATAAAGATACACAAATTTCACACTGATTTGAAAACTGATCGGTTTTTTTATTGTTTGCCCACCAGACATCACGTGATCTGAAATGCCTAATAGACACATGTTCACGTACCTATGGGTTCCAAGTTCAAGATCTCTTTCAATATATTCTGAAATTTGCGAAGAATAGGTCTTTGTGAATCTGAATTTCATTTGGAAGTCTCTTTCATCCAAATTATTAAAATGATCGTCCCTTTTTCGAATCCAACGAGCCCGACGAACGACAAATTCTTGTTCATCTTCACTATCGTCTTGAAATGCAACATCAGTTGCCCGGCAAACGGCCATTTCAAAAATTATACAAGCTTTTTTTGATGGCATAAGATGAATCTTATAAAAAGATTTCCAAAAAATATCAAAGACAAAAATACAAATTTGGAAATATGTCATATTTTTCACTGACAGATAAGGAATAAGATTGACAGGGCTGTTATATCGATCAGCTGCTTAATTGTGGATAGCCATGGAATCCTGATCCAGTCGATATAATCGAACTAACTGGTCTAGTGAAACGGAATTGCAAAGTTATCGCATTCAAATTTTTCACTTAGCAGGGAAATCCAGATCAAAGTCGATGGTGAAACCAGATAGATAGGTTTGAGATGACATCGCCTAGGCTTCATTGCCCAAATGATACATCCAACTGGACGAGTAGTTCCAATAGTCAAGGCTCAGGACAGACAATAATGAAATAAGAATTATCAGGCTTAAAATTAATAAATACTGGATAATTAATTCAGGTATCAAGATCGAAGTTCAAGGGCTGATCAGATGGTCATACTTTCAATAGTCAGCGTTGTGAGGGTAATTGATCTCTATGAAAAGTTTTTAGATTCACATCAAAAATTCCAATATTACCGAGTGCGAAACTTTCATTCACCAGACGTTTAGGACTTTAATGAATCTTCCAATAAAAGAAGAGACCCCGGGTAGTTCGATGTCAGGTCCATTTATGGGAAATGGAATTTAAATTCAAATATGTACCAACGCATATCCATTCTCATGTGCTGATTCATTCTAACCTTCTGCAAACGCCTCTTCATATAAGAGGATATCTCTTTGTGTATTCGAAGAAGTTGGAAGACCTCAGTTTTTTTCAAATCATTTCTTATTGTTTTTGTATATCCGCTGTTCTCAGCTAGTTCAACAACCCGATCTCTGAATAATGGTCATGGGAAGAATATCAAACCAGATTATTACAACCAAGTTATTTTCCACAGCGAAAATTTCAGAGAATTCGATTTAATTATCCTTAATGGCTATGACGACATACTTTCGAAATGTTATTGGAAACAATTTACTATGTTTCAGCTACACACAATTACAAGACAATAAAATTGTAACAAATCTCGAAATGGAAACAACAGATGTGAACAGTTAAACTTGATTATGGTCTTGTATAAAATCCATTCTCCTGGTTATCACAATTATTTACGTTAGCTCAATTGAAAAGATAGTCATTGTTTCATCAATATAAATACATATATGAATACTTTCGGCTACAAGATTTCCAAATGGAAAATGGGTTCTGTGAGAGTTCAATAAATGAAAGTGATTTCATATTGACTGGAATGAAAGAAGTTATCTCAAATGCTTGACTTCTGAAGGTACAGAAAATCGGAACAATACAATTTGGATTTCGATCACATTATCATTGACAGACACATTATGCTGATGGGTTTAAAAAAACCAACGGCAAATGACAGTGATCTAGAATAAACAATATATCATAAACCCTAATATACATAAAATAAATAATGTACGAGTCACGAATCACAGTTGGCTCTAGCAGAACTGAAGATGAATTATAACACTTTTTTTTTCGAAACAGAGTTTTGGGTTTGCAATGATTTAATCCAGAACTGCCTCACAATTTTTTTCTGTGACATTGGGTTGAACTCTCATTCTATATATCATTTACTCGAAACCTGTAAAAAAATGTATTGTTGTTTATTATCATTGTAACATTTTTTATAAGTTTAGAATTGGTGATTGTTGTATGCTTTACTCAATACTCAGTGATGAAAATTTGAATGATTGATACTTCAAACATTCACTAACCGTATCCAGCACATCAGTTGAGTGGCAAAATCCGAGCCAAAGCATGTCTTTTTGTCTATCATCTGTCAACTGCCGTCATTTTGGGAGTGTCTTATACATCAAGTATACGTACATTTACAACAATATGAATAGGAAAATTGAAATATGCACTTGTTTGAATTTGAATTAATTATTAGCAGACATTAAACGAAAAACATAAAAACCAAAAGAAGAAATAATTCAAAATGAATGAAAAAAAAAATTGAACCCGAGGTCATAAGTTAAGTGATGAGTTTAATTTTTGTTTGATTACAGTGGTTTATATTGTTTGGTTCGATTTATGCCAAATTTTGATTTTTAATTGTATGCACTGATCAATTATAGATTTCAAGTACCTCATTTATATTTATTGTTTCAGTTTAGTTGTAAAACAAATTTCAAATATACACAATGAAAGTTTGAAACAATGACACTCAACAAGGAACACTGTCGGCCAGATTAAAATAGAAATATTTTTTTCTACAAACGCCTAAGAATTCAACCTTAAACTCCGACCCGAGGAACCCAAACAATTATCCAAATGCTCCATTATGTTACGCAAATAAATTGCAATTCATTTGAAAGTTGGCTGGAACGACAGAAATATGTTAATTCATAATTGAATACCTATGGACTAATTTTTTGTGGAAATATTAATTTCAACATGGATACAAATTATCACTACTCTTATACTTCGAATAATTATACTGTATTCCAATTACCAACTGAAGAAATTTCGCAGTAGCGTAACACTTCCTATTTCCTGCTGTAGATTCCTGCGAAATGTGCAGGAGCGAGTCGTTTTGTAACGGTACGGCGGACCTTGACTGAAATGTTTATTAAAAATGATTGTAATCATATGTTTTGCTACCGAATGGTTTTCACTTTTTTCGTGTCAACTCATTCGATTTCACTCATCAGAAGATGCAGTGACTTAATTGAAAGTTATTTAGTAAAACATCGGTACATGACTAGGTGTTTTTTTCGCTAATATTATTAGATTAATTCGGGTGCATGGAATAGTTGAATGATATATATATACATATATATATATATATATATATATATATATATATATATATATATATATATATATATATATATATATTTAGCACAAAAATGGCTCACTGCGATGAGCACGTTTCTGATCGAAAAAAGTTGTTGAGTTGGTACTCGTTAAGTTCAGTCCCCCATCAGAAAGAAAGGGGGAGTGAACTGCTATTCTTCAGATTGATTACATTTTGTTTCCAATTAAAATGAGCCTTACAGACTTTACAGAAATGCAACTGAATTGTGAAAGTATGAATTGATATCGATATCAAGAAGTTGAATCTTCATTTTCTCAATATTCAGGTTTGAGCGAGGGTTTGTTGTTAAACGGAATAACATTAGAATTATTTTTTGTGTATAGGACGATAAATTATTCAAGCTCACCAAAATCATTATCAATGTTTTAACACTATAAGTATTTCAAAGAATCACTCAGATCAAACAATCCTTTGCTACAATCAGTTTTCTAACGAACCATGGTGAAAATTCCCCTGCTGCTAGAATCTGTGATTAATTTGATGAGTACCTTTGTCTTTGTTTTATTATTCATGAAATATTTCCCTCTCAAAATTATTGCGTAGGAATATAATACTTTTTCAAGAGAGTAACAACAAAACAAATATTGTGCTCGATATGAACAGTAATATTATACAACAAATTGAAAAAAAAGAGTTGGTAACGCTTCGGCGACACGTGAGATGAGATAATAATGATACTATAATCATATCATCCTTGGTGTCGTTTCAAAATGGCCGTCACAAATATTCAAACAGAAAATCCAAAGAGTTATATAAACTCAACGTCTTTTTTGCGAGATAATTAACGTTGTTTCTTTTGTCATTCAGTCAATGAATTTTAATCTTGCAAAGTTATACATAATATGCACGTACAAGGTCAGGTGTCCATTGAAACTAATAGTAAAAGGCCAATTATGGTAATGTTTTACATATCTAGAATCATGATAGTCACTTGTGTTCAACGAAATGTATCAACAGTTCGATAGATTTTGTTCGTTATCAGCCGATAGAGTGAGCATGCATACAGTACTGGGAAGTAATGACTCAAAACTTGTAGTTGAAGAAGTCAATAGGTAGTACTGAAGATTCTGCTGATATCGTTCTTGACGCTGAACCTTTCTGTATCAAATTACGTTGAAAAATTACATGGGTTTCATTGAATTTCACTCAAGTATTGAAATAACATACTGAAATGAACATTATTCGGTATAATTTTTAAACTACGACTTGGTATACATACTTTTAGAGGGGAAGCCAGCCGTGAACTAGATAAGAGGTACCTATCCCACTGACTGATGTATCTAGACAAGCCTCAGCATTTCAAACAGCATTTCCATGGAAAATTTTCCAAAAATGGCTCGAAAAAGGAGGCAGACTAGCTTCCTAAACGTCGCCAAGGGGAAGTATACGCATTTTTTCAATAAATTCGTTAATTGAATCTTCGAATTAATAAAAATACCTCGAAAAATACAATAAGTAAGTGACAAAAAAGTCATTCATTTTTGCATCTTTTTAATTTTGTAGCTACGTAACGGGTAAATATACCAATTTCCCAAAGAACATATATTATAAGAGATTAAAGCCCTTTCTTTTTCATTTCTAAGGGAGAGAAAACCCAAAAAATTGATTCCAGAACATTTTTACCTTTTACCTTACATTCGAACAATATTTGGTTTTTGAGGTTTCAACATTCTGATTACATATCTGTGTAACAGATGCAGTATTGGTTAAAACTTTTGGGGTTTATTTATACGATTTTAAATTTTACGGTGGTATAATTTAAATAATCTTGATTCCTAATTAGTACTCTTTCTGTCCGTTTCTTTATCGATGATAATTTCTATTATGTAATATATGCGAGGAGATATCTTTCAGAGTACTGTTCTCAACAATTTTCATTTAATCTTTGAGTCTCATGCATGTCAGTACTCTCGATGCCAAATAAATATTCTGTTTATGACTACGCCGATAAGAACTTCTCAGAATTAGCTCCTAGTCATCATTATGATAAATGCTTCGTTTAAATGATGAATATTCATCTGAAATATGCAAAATATATTTATGACAATCCACATAGATAATGCAAACCACGAAGTGACCATAAAATCTCCTACTGAACGAGATTATCTAAGTTGAATATTGCGATTGATCAGTAAAAAGATTCGTTGCAGAAAAATACATACGAACTTCGCAACAGACTACGAGGATTGTTTATTCGAAATAAATAAAAAAAATAGTCCTTGCAGTCAATCGTATATAGTATAGCGGTAAGCACCTTATATACATAATTTTATCGATGTGAACAAGATCGAGGAGGACTTTGATAACAAACTTGGAAAGTCCACAAAATTATTTTCCGTTGATAGTTTGATATTCGACCAGAAACGGGGGGTTAGAATAGAATGCTATTGAAGATTGGATTTACGGAAATTTGAAAATGTATTAAGATTGAGTTGTTGTCAAATGACATTGAAGTCGATTCTGCAATTGTGTAGCATGAATATTTTTGAATGTTTGTTAAAGAGGTGAAAATGTATTGGAATCCATTTTCTATTGGGTTCTGGGAACTCCTCGAGTCTCGTAAAGTTATCTCATAAGCATCAGATGCTATTAGAAGATCGTATATCGTAGATATATATGTATATATATATATATATATATATATATATATATATACATATATATGATATACGCATATACTCTATATGCTCCATGTTGGTCAAAGCGGACAACTTGGTAGATGCAAGGTCACTAAGTCTGCAAATGGCTCCGAAATGGGAGTCGAAATGTAGACAAGTAAATCTTTCCAGAGGCGGGTCAACCGGAAGTTTTAGCCAGCATATATATATCTATATATATATATATATATATATATATATATATATATATATATATATATATATATATATATATATATATATATATATATATGTACTTAATATATACGTTGATGATATATTTGTGATCTGGCAACATGGCGAACTGAATTGAATCAATTTTTTCAGCATATCAATAAAAGAAAACCCACAGTAAAGTTCACCATGCAAATTGAGAAAAATAATCAACTTTTTTTTTCTTGATTTTCTAGTTGAAAAAACATTCAATAATTTTGAAACAAGTGTTTTCAGGAAGAACACTAAAACATATCCTTACTTGAATTTCAATTCAAACCATCAAATCAGTGTGAAAAAAGGTGATAGAGCACAAATCATATTATCAAACCCAGAGATTCTAGACAGAAATAGTTACCATAAAAAATGTACTCAGAGGAAGTGCTTTTCCTAATGAATTTGTTGATGAAATAACCCAAAAATTTGAGAGAGGTTCGTATAGATTATAGAGCAAACACCAATATTCAACAAATTCCCCAGGTGAAAATGATCATTCCTTATATTCAAGGTTTATCGGACAGAAACAAACGTATAGGTAATGAATTCAATGTAAGAACAGTATTCAAAACAGAGAACACGATCAGATCCTTATTAACTCGAAACAAACCTCTGAACGGGACAGAATTGAAAAAAATTGTGTTTATAGTATCCCTTGTATATGCGGCAGTGTTTATACCGGTGAAACATCAAGACCGTTAAGAATAAGGACAGTTGAACACAAAAGCAACTTGAGAAGACGAGAAATAGATGAGTCGAAATTAGTTGAACACGTTTTAATATCAAATGGTACACGCACGGTCGAGTGGAATAACAAAAAAAAACTCAAAGAGGCCACTTGCATTTTGTTAAACGAAAATGAAGAGATTGCTAGTTTAATTGGGTATGGATCAATGTTGGATGCCTCATCTGAAAAGGGGAGTTAAACTGGGGAGAATCAATTCGAAGTAGGTTGTGTCAAAATCAACTCTAGGTATAGCTATAGATGAATGAGCCATGCCACTGTCACTTTTTGACACCACGTACCAGAAATTGAAATTCCATTGAATATTTCCCTCATATATGAAATATCCCATAAGAGCAATGCAATTATCGAAAACTTACAGCGGTAATTGTATTGTATCAAGTCACCATAGCAACACATTTGAAACCGTATCGCTAGACGTCAGTAAACAACACGAATAAATGTCAGATAGACTTCAAAAATAGAAAAACATTTCGCGTTTAGGTGAGTACTCCATACAATCTATAGAGGAAGGTATAAATGAAGAAAAAATAACATTTCCTTGAGAATTTCTTCATTCGTGAAATATTCCAATGAATTACATTCGTGCATAAAAATGACCAGATAATTTTGCATTCAAACGTGATATCTTATACAAATTGCATTCGGTTATTTTCATATTTTGTAAAAGAGCCCTCGTCCTTCGGACTCGGGCACTTTCGCCAAAATATGAAAATAAACTCTTGCAATTTTCAGATATCACGCTTTCTTGCAAAATTATCGGTAATTTTTATGCACTCGTGCAATTATAACCGAAAATTTTCCAATATAGGCTTGAAAAAGGAGGCAGACTAGCTTCCAAATCACTTTTTTGTGTTATGAGCTGTCTTTTATTTAAATAATAGACAAGAACTTGGTAGAGGTTCTTTTGTACTATAAAACCATATTGAAAAAAATCAGTATGTCACTTTCGTTTTCTTCTCATTTCTATTCTCGTATTTTATTTTATATTCGTTTATTTTTTCTCTCTGATTACTCTTCCAAATTACTCACTGCAATAATCACCACCAGACATCTACTCTATTGAAAATAACTGTCACACAGTACAACTTTGGTTCGTTCATATTCACGTTGTTTATTAGTCTCTGGTGTCTAGAGTTATGGATCTCCTCCGGCACTTCAAAGAGAATATTGTTCGACGGTGTCGGCATAACGACAGTGGAAGATGAACCGGGAAAATATCAAGTATCGACGGTTAATGTCGTCTGCTTATTATGCAAAACGGATCAGAGATCAGACAATATAACACGAACGTATATTCCATAATGGAAAGTCTGCAGATGTCTATCGCACGTGTTTTGAGAACTGATCGATGAATCAATAGAGAATTGATCGTATTATAATTCACCGAGAGATATAATGAATTATCGATTCGTGCTATGGAATTGCTGACATAACGTCTCAGTTCAGTCTGTAAAAAACGATATCGGTATTTTTATTGATAGCACGATGATTGACGATACTGTGATAGGTGCAACATGAGATAAGTCGGTTGAACAAATTTCAAATTATTACTTTAGTTCGGGGGAAACAATTCGTCGTAAAATGGCTGAAAATTTATTGGAAACGTGCTAGAAATCGCAATTCAAAAAATGAGACCTCGTTAATCTTCGAGTACCTAATGCATTTTCGACACCTTACGGTTGCCGCTCCTAGGGAGAAGGCAGCTGGTTAACTGTAGAATCAATTTCAAGACCATTTCATGAATGTAATTACACAGTTTTGAGTCTTGAAATCGTGATATCTCGTGAAAGATCATTTATTTATCCCGTCATTTATGGCAAAACAGATACAAACTCGGCAGTTTATTAATGCAATGTTATTTCCTTCTTTTTTTTTATATGCAGATTCACACGAAAGGGGAGCCCTATAATGTTCAAAGAACACTGCGTGAATCAAGGGACAGGAGATACGAATTAACATCCACTTTGAATTTCTGAAGTTTGTGAGCCTCAGGATAAACCTCTTATGGCAAGGAGTTCCAAAGCTCAGCTGTTCTATCGAAAAAAGATCCCTGAGCAAGAGAGGTTCGACGGGTTTCCAAATTCACAACGAAGGGGTGGAAATTCTGTACTCGTCGAGTTATCCGTGTAGATATTGCCAAGGAGGGAACTATTGATAACAATTCGGCATCGACCGTGAAAGTATCTAAAGAAGAGAGACAAGTCTCCGACCCTTCTACGATGTTCCAATGAAGTGAGCGAGTCTGTGAGCGAAGAAACACCGACAAGACGAATTGCCTTTCTCTGAATAGAATCGAGAAGCCTCAATAAATGTTTTAGTGCCGAACTCCACACATGAGAACTGTATTCCATGACAGGTCGTATCTGAGCTTTGTAGATCATTAGAAGCTGACGAGAAGTGAAGTATTTCTTCGCACGAAATAGAAATTCAAGTTTCTGGGAATCACCTTTAGCGATCGATTTTCCATGGTTTTCCCATGAGAGATTATCACTGATCATAATTCCTAGCATCGATATACTTGATTTTGTAGGAATAGTTCCTCCTGACATCTGAATATTAGATGATGAGAGAGCGGCTTTTCTTGGGAAAAGACATACCTGGGTTTTCGTAGCATTAAATTCCACCAAGTTCATGTTACCCCATTCTATTATTTTTACCAAGTCGTCGTTAATTTTATTGACGTGAATGTTTCTTTGAATTCTTGTTTCTCGAGCTGGTATGGGGATTCTGGAGAGAAACTGGTATGAAGAGTACTGTCGTCCGCAAAACTATGTATTGAACAAGATGTTTTCTCAAGCAAATCATTGATATGATGCAGAAACAAAGTGGGCGCCAGAACTGAATCCTGTAGAACACCTGCATTTATTGGGAGAATATCAGATGATACTCCATCAACAACCACATACAGAGACCTATCAGACAAGAAACTCTTCAACAAAGCACACAACTGAAGAGGCAAACCATAAGGCGTTTCTGTCTCTTTATCAATACAATCAGCCAATTTGAAATTTTCTCACAAAATTAAGGAAATGTGCCTTTCTACACTATTCCATCAACAACCACATACAGAGACCTATCAGACAAGGAACTCTTCAACAAAGCACACAACTGAGGAGGCAAACCATAAGGCCTTTCTGCCTCTTTATCAATGCAATCAGCCAATTTGAAATTTTCTCACAAAAGCAAGAAAATGTGCCTTAACACTTGTATAGATTTGAATATTATTTCTTATTTTTTTTTAGATTCTGGTGGATTACTATCAAAAACAAAATACGAAGAAAACATTCATCCATCTCAACCTAACGCCCATTTATTATTTTTTCAAGAAATTCTGGCGAATATGCCAATCGTTTTGACATTGGAGGGAAATCACTGAAATGGTTACTCAAAAAAGAGAAGCTATGTACTATGATTGTATTGTATCTACTATGTTGCATGTGCTTGAAGCAATAGAAAATGTAAACCTTACATAGATTTAACGTATTGATAAGAAAATATTGCTTGACTTGAGAAACGATCTCATAAATTATTTACCAAACATGGTATCTGAGGCATACAAGATCTTATAGTTTGAGAATAGGTCCTTTGAATGTGATTGACAATGTTCCTTGCTGAAGGGTAATGGTTCGGACTTCCTCTGTCTATATTAATTACTCTATTGGAACCGGTTGCTAAGCTGAAGGATAATAATACAAATCAAGTGGAAAATCAAATGCCAAACGAAAGGTTGAAATAGGTTTTTTGGTCAATAATGAAGTTAGGGATTGATTGGTCACCCGAAGACGATTGCGGATACCAGCAATCGAAACGTCTGAGTACACTCAACTTGAAACTTGATTTCACGTAATATTTCACTTATTTTTTATTTTTCACATTCGAAAGCTCAATTTTATTGTCACAGTATTATTTCATTTATTCCTTTGATTATTATTTTTTTGACTCCATATTCGATATCTTGATTTTTGGTAATAAAATTATTTTCTTTGACCAATCAATTCTCAATAACATAATTGACCAAAAAATCTATTTCAACCTTTCGTTTGGGATTTGATTTTCTCACTTGATTATCCTCTCGTTCTTAGCAACAGGTTTCATTCAGTTCCTCAACTTTTTTTTTTCTGCAAAAAGGGTTCTATGCCCTTCACTTCAGTACCTTTTATTTTATTGAAGATAATTAATGATTTGGTATTTTTGGCGTTCAAAGTCAAATACACCTTGAGAATAAAAAAATACCGTACGCTATCATCGTTTTCCAGATAACCTAACGAGTGTCGTTGATAATAAAAAATGAACCATTCACGAAAAAGTGAATCACTTTCACTAGTAACTACTCGCTTCAAATTCTGAAACAATTCAGAAAACTAACGACCATTACGATCATGATTTCTTGAAACTGGTGGCTACCTAATTCATGAATGAATAGGTCGAAATATTATTTTTCGTTAATCTACTCATCAATATCACATTAGGAAAACCTGAATGTATTATCATAATTACATAGATCACGTACGTTTGAATAAGCAACCATTCTTCGTAAACAGCTCTGAATTCTTTTAGTAGTTGTCGACTGTTTACCTGTTCTATCTTCGTGATATACTCTTATAATGGCATAAAAAATACTACTACGTATCTTGACTGGAAGGTGTTGTTTGTAACGTGGAACCTTGAAAACAGTTGTACAAAATGAAGCAAAAAATGTATGGGCTCCAAATATTTATTCATTTATTCATAAGAATACTTAAACAGAACAAGTTCTGGTATAAGCGAGAGAAATTTTCAGATACATTGTTTACCTAAAAATTAAAATATTACAAATTATAATGAATGGTACAAATCATATTCAAATCTTTTGAATATTAATAAAACATAATTTGATGTACATAATTTTTCTAGAAAGATGCTGCTAACATGTTTCGAAAAACTTGAAATTGATTTAGTGTAAATCATCAGTATTTTCATTGTTGACATCTGAAGTTTAAAATAACTATTTTATACTACTACGTATCCTGACTGGATGGTGTTGTTTGTAACGTGAAACCTTGGAAATAGTTGTGCAAAATGAAGCGAAAAATGTATAGGCTACAAACCTATAACACTTTTTTGAGGAAATCATGTCAAGAATGACGGTGCTAGGTAAAACAATAACTTCTTGTACTCTGCCGTCAGTTTTCGGCGGTACAATTGCTTATATTTATTCATTCATAAACATATTCCAAATAGAACAAGTTCTGGTATAAGCGAGAGAAAGTTTCAGATATATTGTTTATCTGAAAATTAAAATATTTCAAATTAAAATGGAAGATACAAATCACATTCAAATCTAATGAATATTAATAAAAACATTATTTGATGGACATCATTTTTCTAGAAACATTTTTCTGAAATGTTTCGAAAAACTTCAAATTAATTGATTTAGTGTTAATTATCAGTATTTTTATTGTTGACATCTGAAGTTTGAAATAACTATTTCAGTAAACACTGTCTTATATTTTATATTTTTAACGAAACAAGACTATTTTAACTGCGTTATTTGACTTTAAACTTTAAACGGTGTCGCTTCTATTACTTCATATTTTGTACAACTCTTATTTAAGATATTTTTATGGTTTTTTATATAATATCTTCATCATACTCTACATTTATACTGCTATGCAAGGGCTTAGTCCACAATATTTACTCTTGACGACATTGATGTATATTTATTATTATTACTATTATTATCTCGGAAAGGTACAGAGTGATTTCATGAGTTACATGAAAGCTCGATAAAAGGTATATGTCTCTTTCAGCCATTGATAATGAAATTTCAATTTCATCAAGTGATTAATAGATATAATTTGGAACCTTTTGTGTGAAAGTGAAATAGAGAATGATAATTCCTCAGACTCAACAGAGAAAACTCTCACTGGGCTTGCTCACACTTGCAAAGTGCCAAAACCAAACACGTCTAAAATGCGAATATTATCAATTGGTTGTAATTAATTCTCGTAAAAAGTCATCACGTGATCGCGAAAGACATCTGCAGACATGTTTCAAGAGAAAAAGAACCGGTGGAATACGACTATAATTCGTTGCTCATCAACGCTGGAATTCATCAAGATGTAATAAATAGATTCTCATTCGAAACGACAATAGAATTGAATAATCTCAGCTACAGAAATTGGTTTTCAGAGGTCCTTCGTCATCTTTACAATGAAAAAATCCCAACATGCATTAACAGAGTTCACGACATGATTGAAAGAAACTAACAAAAGGCCATTCGTGGGCTCAATGTAATTATTCTGAGACTGTTGTTCAGACGATAATAATTAATACATACAAAGAAAACTATCGAGAGGAGTGTTGTTCTTTTTCAGGCATTCACTATCCTAGAAATAACATGTAGTTACTGTAATAATTATGTATACGTCTATGTAATATTCAATTTGTCGAACAATGAGAAAATAGTTTATGGAGACCATTTTGCAAATTGAAATGAAATTATCGTACAGTAAAGTTGTATGAACCTCGACCTTACGGGTGGGGGGGGGGGGTGTTTTGGGAATATTTGTTTTTGGTTTTTTTTGTTGTCTACTTTTCTCCTTTCTTGCACGGTTTAGAAGATAACGTTGACTCTCCCTCAGACCCACTGCTTTCAAATAAATAATATACAGTTGTCTGTGATATTTTCTCTTATGGGATTATGCATTAACCAATTTCCATGAGTATCAGTAATAGTCATGAGTTGCACTTTACGAAAAAAAATTGTTCTCATAGATTCCATATATACTAAGTGGCGTATGTTAGAAAGTGATAACAGATATTTTCACTATTCCTACTCCAAGTCTTGACTATAAAGTCCGGCGTATTTTTAAAGAAAGGACATAGCAACCATCTGGAAGCTCGACAAATCTTGTACAGGAAACAAGATCCATCAGCGAAAATATGGCTCCGATGGAGTGTTTTCCCTTTATAAATGGTAGTAAACACAATTTCTTTTAAGAAAATGGGACGCAAAAGTCTTTGTAATTGATTCTGTAGATACTAACATATATTACTACCTCTACGTTAACCGATCGCTATACTAGTTCAGGATATACCCCTGCCTGGCTGAACTTCCGAATCAGATATGACTATTATGTGATGGATAGAGGAGCAATGCCAACTCATAGTTTCTGTCGACGCTGACTCAATCATCTTTTCCTTTTTCGAGAAAGCAAGTTTATATATCTGCAACAAACAACGAAAAGTAAATGATTGATAGTTTCTTCTTGCCATACGCCTGTTGTTGTGGTTTACCAATGGCCCTTCAAGAATAAAAAAGCAGTAAATACCTGACGTTTTCTCAACCTAAGTCGAAGTCGAATAATAGAGCTGATAACAAAAACACTGTCTTCAACCTCTAGTTCTTCTTTAACCCGGCAGAATTTCAAGGATAACATTATTTTCTTCCACCAAGATCGTCCATGTATTCAACAGTACAAGGTTGAGAACTTTTTCTATGGCATCCACCGAAGTAACTCTTTTGATGTTCAATGGATCAGATGGAAGAGATGATGTAATAGAAGATAACATGACCACTACTGGCGACAGCAGCCAGTAGCTCCATGATGTTATCTCTTTCATCTGAACAAGCAGGCACCCACTTCTCAACCAGTTCTAGGATTACTTATATCGAAAGAATCCCACTCAAAACAAAAAAGTGAAAGTGTCCGACAAAAGCTGAAATATTTGGAACAAGTGTTCTCTATTCCCGACGATAATAATAACACGGTCGCCATTGTCGTGAAAAGATACTTAACTTCAATAGGCAAGATATATTCGACAGGGACACGGATTAAAGGATATTCGAAATATATTTTCAAGGTCTACGTGACGAGTGTCACGTGAATGCCCAAACGACCTCTACGTAATCTGACACATCTTTATAGGGCCATCGTCGAATTCATTTGGTTTAATATACGAACATTTTCAATAATGCTTATTTATATGCGTGCGCTGGAGAGATTCATCTGATGCATAGTTTTATATTGCCTTCTCACGAAAATTAAATGAGAATAATTAGAAAATTCAAATTTATGGTAACCATCGCTTTTTTAATTCCAATCTTGAATTTCACAACCGGAATCTGTGGGACTCATAACTACAGTATCGTTTTTGATGATCTGGTGTTAAAAAAACATATTTCACGATCTAGTAAAAAACTTTATTTGCGCAAAGATAAATCTGAATAACATCACATTTTTTGGGAGATGTGACATGAGGTACTGGGGGTATTGAAGGCCCACCTAGCTCAATGCCTGGTTCATAGACCAAGCTTCACTTTGACTTCATCTTTTACTTTTACCATTGTTTATAAAAAGAAGGATATCCAACCACATCACTCGAAAGGATAGAAACCACAGATAGATAGCATTATGCACTTCAACTTGGAAAGAAATGTATTTTCTTATATATTTTTGTCAGAGACATCGTAGCTTGAATCTCACATTCGGTTAATCACTTATTTGAAATACCGAAGGATGGTATTCAATTCAGAAACATCGCAGATCATTCATTTTTCAATGGTTAGTCTAAATCCTCAACAATAATTTCTGATGAAAACTTCTAGCCAACACTATTTTGAAGCTTCGTAAGCTTTTGCCACCATTTTAGTCAAACTGACAGACACAAATTTGCACATACTTTGCTTTCCAGAGAAGGAAACTGTACCGTGCTTCATCAAGTAAACGGTATAATAATGATAAAAATAATAATAATTGTTTTTATTGATAGGTAAGAAGAAAAAATACAATGTATGGAATAAAATATATACAATCCAATCCACCCACATACCTATCAAAAGGCAGAATTCAATTTCTGATCTTGTCACGAATGATTCGATCAGAAGTTATTAAAGTGTAGATGACGTGAAACAAAGTTTCAAATGTCGCTTATACAGGCACTGCTTACTGTCCTATTCTCTCTGAACAATGCTTAACTTTTTTGAAGCAAAATTGAATAATAGAGAATGATTTTTGGAATCTATACAAGTGTAGAAGGGCAGATTTCGCTAATCCACTCCGAAAAGTTGATGGAAATTGTTCCATTTGAATAAGAACTACGTTGTATTAGTCAGCAACTCCTCGAATTACTCAAAGCCAATCGGAAAAATACACTGAAATGATATTTATAAAAAATACTCATCTTTTTGAACGTTTCGCATACCAAATCCACACGTATAATGAGGCCCTTGTGTAGCAGTTTTTGGCAACTCATGGACATAGTGACACTTGGAAGTCATTGAATTAGACAAAAAAAATTAAACGACTCAATGAATAATTTCCTTGAATATCAACTACTTTACTGGGCTGAAGAGGTCCGCGCACTCAGTATAATATCAATATCATCCTGCATGTAAAATTCCAATTAATTCAGTTTCGTTTTGTGTTTTTCAGAAGACGTTTCTAATCTTTATATAAATTTCATAACGGGAAGATACTAAAGATCTCAGTTTGTATTTGATATTTCAACAAATTAATTAATTCTTTCCAGACCATTGTTTGAAAACTAATAAACACACTCATTAAGATTAACATGCCGCAAAGGTCAAACGATTAACTGAACAAAAAGTAAGAAAATGTCAGTTGAGTGAACACCGAGAAATTCTAATTGGCATGAATTGTTATTGAACACAATTGAAAGTTTTTTAATAATAGTAATAACGTACTTATTAACTGGGGAGAGTGATATATTATGAAGAATGACAGCCTCAACAGTCGGACGACTGTACTTTCAAGTGAAGATCGATCAGCACCGTTTTTTTTTCGTTCCAGTTACCGATACAACGAGTATCTATTCATTACGGAGCACAGAGGTCGCCACAGTGTTTCATTAAAATCAAGTGGATACCGCTTTGCACACTGAGCTTTGCTCATGTTGTTTTCAATGACGCAAACTGTAGAGAGAAATGAGGCAACTTAATACCATACCAGAACATGTTGCGTTTTATCACTTGTGCAGACGGATGGTATGCAGATAATACGTCAAAGAATTATTTTAATTTCTCATTTTGCACCTCTCACGAGTGCTCTGCCAAGGCAGAGCCTTATATGGGTGAGGAATAGACGACGTTGATGTAGCCGTAGTGCAGTTGCTATTTTGAGTGTGGAGAAACCCGGAAAAACCGTAGTAAAAAAGATCAATATTTCTTTCAATAAATTGATGGAAGTTCTAAAATGAAAAGTTCTGAAATTGTTCGTTTCCGTTAACCCTCAGAAGACTTGTGCGAACAATGTATAGGATTTCTTCCTATATGAATATCATCGAAACGAATACTAAACTGGCCTTTGATGTCAGTACAGGACCAAACTTTGACGTTACTTACTTATACATAGGAAGTTTATTTCTCATTTTTCACAATATTTCTTTATAATATATCTATTATTATCTACATATTATTTGAAAAGATATCTCAAGTAGAAAATGGTTGTGAAATTTCGAATCATTACAATAATCTAAATGAAAATGGCGGTGAAAACTTGAATAAATCAGTACTGTAATGAGTAATGACATTATTAATATTCTCTGAAGCCTTAACAAAGAGTTCCAACAACCTGAACTATAGGTATTAATTTATGAAATGAAATGTATCTCTACTATTATTCTAGATATACACCCCAGAGAATTTTAACTAGCTCCAACTGTATAGAAAAAGACTACTTACGAAAGTCGCAGGATTGCGATCCTTAATAAAGAGTCAATGCTGAAAATGACGATTAAAAAAAACAGTTGCTGTTTTAGCATCATGTCACTTCCAACAAAAGGCTAACTCCTACATTTTGCTTTCAGTTCTTTGAATGATCTGATATTATGAAAAGAGTTTCTACCTGATGATACCCTTTTAAACGATATATCACATATGTAGTCGTTTGAAAAAGTTGTGGGAAAGCTGGGAAGCAGAGGGTGGAGTTAAGAGAAGCGTGAAATTTAAAGTAAAATTTATGCTCTTTCTGTCAAAGCGATTTAAACGGGGATTTCAAAGAATCACAAGCAATAGGACGACTTTGCCGTTATCCTCGCCATTATCGAGTTGATTCATACTAGTATTCTTCAATTACTTTCATACTGATCCGTATTTGATTGAGTATGACACTATGAGCATAAAATACCTAGTGAGACCATGCCTTTTCAACTTTTTACCGATTTTTTATTAATAATTGGACGTTTATTCTCAGATATAGACAGAAAAAAAATTTTTTCCGAATATTACAACCGAATTTCTTTACACATTCTTAGAAATTCCTGTCTATTTTACAGAAATTTCACTTCAAATAATCCAATTATATTTATATCATTCTTTCAGTGAAACATACAGGAAACCGACAAGTCCGATTCATTTGAAAATGTTTCGTTGGTTATTGAAGTTGAACAATCAATCTGTAACTGATTAACATCACATAAATTCTTGAACACATTATATTTGAGATCAGTTTCATTCTTTGAATTTTTGTTTGAAGAGTATAATATCGATATAACTGTCTCTTAGGTATAAATGGTATGACAGGTACCTATTTCCGGTAGTCTTTGTGCTGTCTTAACTGAAGAGATATCAATCGGATATGATCAAGGATTTCGGGTTGGATTTATGAGATTCAACACGGATCAGCAGGATTTGTAGATATATTTTATTGCATGCCTATTCTTCAAAAAATAGGTACGACGACACTTCCTGTAGGAATAATCTAGATCACGAGTTCCATTTCATTGGAGAGCTTTCCGCCTAGACCGAAAATTATGATCAGGGCGTAATTTGATTGGGAATTGTATCTAAAAAGTTTGAAGAGGAGCCGGCAAAACTTGCAGAAGTGGTAAACGATTAGGAGAAAAAATCGGTTGGGTTTTTGCAAATTTGTGAAAGACTGTTTTAGATGTGAGAAATATAAAAAAAAATCTCAATTGCAACAAGAGTTGCAGCGACTCAGTTATTTCTATGGTGAATACTTAAGTTGCCGCAAACCTCAAATATGTGGTGGTATCATTGTGAAGAATAGTGATTGAAATAATCCAATTATTTTCGAAACTGTAGGAAGAAAAGTAGTGAGATGAATTTATTACAATTATAAAAATGAATAGAATCATTTATTAGTTGTGATAATGTAAGCGTTTACCTTGTTAGTATTCAGTGAAAGATTGATGACATTTCTCCGAGCATTTCTCGGAGCGATAAGTTGCCGCAAGTAATGGCAGCAACAACTTGCAACGTCGAAACAGAGTAAAATGGCTACTTGTTCCGCAGTGCGCAATACGCCATTTCCGTGCCAAGATGAAATGAATAAGCTGTAACCACCCTTATATTTGTTGTTATATTTTCTAGAGCAATGAAATTTTTAGTTTTTTCTCGTTTTTTTCATGATTCGAAAGATCAGCACTTATGGCTCGAGACCAACTTTCACGGTCCCGATCCGTCTCTGCATAAGGAGACCTTCTCTTAGAGTTCGCAGTCGGCGATGTTTAAATTGGTATCTCCGCAAATATTGCTTCAATTAATTGTCGTTGCCGTCTCTAACGATCCGGTGACCCACTTTTGAAAAAACACTGTTATCTCGAAAGTCATCTCGCTTTTATCAGCTACCAACTTTCAATGTGATGTTTATCGATCCCGATTTCATCAATTTCAGTTGGAATCGATCGATTTAATGAATAGCGTTCATTAAATCGATGACAATTTTTCGAAACTCTTGTCACCAATCTCTCTCATTCCACTCACATGCTATGAGAATATTCGATAAAATGCACTCATGTCACAATCTATAATTAAGATAAGTCGGCGAGAACGGCGATAAAGACCCCAACATCCTGTTCATACCATCACGTAGTCTTTGTTTTATTCTGACAAATATCATTAAGGTTCGAGGCGATGCAGGAACTGCCTACAAAGGGTGGACAATCATCCGAAAAGCCCGGCCCTTTGTGCATATCAATTTTGGATTTGTTAATGAACCGAAAACAAATTTGTTGGTACAGTTAAAATGGTATTATATTTCCTGATAAACTAATACTTCATATAATTAACCTTAGGTGTGAAAGTGAAAACGAGAGTGAAAAAGCTAAACAGGTATCAATTACCCTAATAATGAATTGAAATCAGTCGTCCTATACGCGCATTTTGTTGAGGAATTTAAATTTTTTAGGTGAATAAATTGAACTGAAGTTTATCGTTTTTTTTCTGAAAATGCTAACATTATCAGCAAAAGGCACATCACTGTTGAAAGTTTTCACTTCTTCATAGGAAATTGATGTAAAGTTAAATGTAGGCCATCTATTAATATTATCTTTATATCGAGATTCGGCTGGCATAAAAAATGTATGTTTCGTAACATAAAATTAGTAGGTAAACGCAAACGCCCCTATTATATCCAGTTAAATTCAGGAGAAAAGTTGAAATTTTATATTTTCTGCTATTGAGTTATATATATATATATATGCTGGCTGGAACTGCGTGACCTTGCGTCTAGGTCTGAGTTGTCTTACTAGCTGGCTATCATCACTGGAGATCGGGGATTGAAGGTTGGTGGGATTTAAGGGTTCATTAGTAATTATGGCAGGATCAGGTATCGGACGGTCAATGGGAGGTTCGAAAGGGTTCCTGATCCTGCCATAATTACTAATGAACCCTTAAATCCCATCAACCTTCAATCCCCGATCTCCAGTGATGATAGCCAGCTAGTAAGACAACTCAGACCTAGACGCAAGGTCACGCAGTCTTGAAAATGGCTCCGAAATGGGAGTCGAAACGTAGACAAGTAAATCTTTCCAGACGCGGATCAACCGGAAGTTCCAGCCAGCACATTTCTAACCGCGGAAGCCTAGCCGATCATATATATATATATATATATTGTAATAATCTCTCTCGTAATTTTCCATGTTGTGTGGAAAATTCAATTTCACTTTGCACCTAGTCAATTATATCGCTCAAAACTGACGGCATACTCGGCATAGTAGTTATATTTCACAAAGCAGTATCGGTGGTTCATGGTAGGTCATTTGATTCCACAAAACTTTCGTTATGAGCTTGCTTAGTCTATAAGCCGGACTGGAATAACACAATTACATGATTTATTCTAGGAATTTTCATAAACGTTCTTCACACTTTGAAGGCAGTATTATCCTGATATTTCCCGTGTGGTGTTGGAGCTTATATTCTGAATACTTGGTGGATTGCAATTCATTTGTAGATTAATTCCCAATTTCCATTTTCTTGTTACAATTATCAGTAGTAATAACCCGAAGACATTGATAATTGTACGAAAAAATTTAATAACAGATTTCAAAAGCTTGTTGCTTTTTAAATCCGACGCCGTAGGCGGAGGTCTGTTTTCAATAAGCAACAAACTTGAGAAATCTGTTATTAAATTTTTGAGGATTTATCAATGTTTGAGGGTTATTCGGAAAAAAATTTCTTGCTTTTTTTGAAATAAATACAAACACAAAATTATTTATTCAAAAATACAATTAGTAAATGAACAATTCGAAAAATCAAACGAAGATCCAGAGGTGTTAGTTTCAATAACTGACGACGATGTATTTTCACGCATGCTGTTAATAATTAGGTTGTGATGTTCTTGGTCAATATTTAAGTAAGGTTTTATAGAGTTAGCGTTGTTGTGGCCTGTAATCTTCATGAGCTGCTGCTCTTGAACCCCATTTTTTGCCAGTTGACTAACTGCGGTCGATCTGTTCGAGTGATTTGTAATCTTTTTTCTTGAGTATTTAAGCCAATTGCTTCTGCAGATGATTTTGTCCAGTTTTGAATTTTTCCCTATAGGCATATTATCATACCAGTGGTCGTTTTCCGAATTCCAGTGACGATTTGGTCTTAAAAACAATCTATTTTTAATATTTGAGCCTCTTTTTGAAATTAATTTATTATACAATCTGTAAGGACAAATGTTGCTGTCATCGTTTTCCACTAAAAATTTGCTTTGTGTGCACATTTTTGATCCGCCTTGGCAAGTCTTACTAAATATAGGATTATATTCAATTCGATTTGTTTCAGACCCATCGTTATTTGTTTCGATACAAAAAAGTCCGTTAGGCATGAAGCAGCTTCCCCACCTCTCCAAGCTAATTCTATCGCGGCTATATGGTAGAATTTCCGTTGCAGCCCTCCAGGAGTTTTTTCATCCCACAAATTGATCATTTTGGTTACTTCTGTCAAACTTAATGCTACAGAACTTTGTTTTCTTTTAGTAGGATCAGACTGCAGTTTTCGCCGTGCACAATCGCGGGCTGCTCGCTATTCTTGAAAAACAACACTTTCAAACGGGTCAATTATAACATTCATTTCCTTAGAATACTTTTCTTGTAAAAGCTTACTTGTTAAATTCCACATAGTTTTGACCGTAGCTTCTTTAAAATGCGTACCATCTGTTCTTCTCATATTCACGGCCCAATCTTTTAAAATTGACGCTATTTCTTCTACCGTTCGGCTTCCATCTAATTCATAATTTCTAATACTGCAAAAGTCAATAAAAGCTTTCCAAACGAATTTATTAGTGTACACAGTATTTCTGGGTGTATTTGACTGGATAATTTCGTTTATCTTCTCATCATTATCACAACCAAAACGTGACATGTTGAATTTATATTAATTTATAAGGAACGTCAAAATTGACATTCATGCGTATCTGTAACAACGGAGTGAAAACAGCCCATGGGATCTGTTATCAGTGTAATGTTGCTCTAATTTGTTATTTTCATTCACATGACCTCAATTATATAAATTTCATTGGATTTATAAGTAAGCAAAAAATTTTCACCCAAATTAATTGTACCATTACTCCAGACAATAGAAAGAGTTCAAAAAAGTCTGCTTCATATCTCCAGTCAGTTATTGTTCAATTTTCATATATTTTTCAATAATGAAGATATTGCCTGTAAAACCAATTCTGAAAGAGTGCGTATCACTACATCGAATTCCCATTACGCCGAATTCCCACTACGTCGAATTCCCATTACGCCGAATTCCCACTACGTCGAAAAGCATCCCCACCACTTTCGTCACCAAAACACGATCGTTATCGAAGCTGGATCCCATTCGACGTAATGGGAATTCGGCGTAATGGGAATTCGGCGTAGTGCCACACCATGCACTTTCAATATCAACAGCACAGCGAAATTCATCCTTCTTTTAGGTTAGGTTAGTTAGGTTAAGTCAGATTGGGTTAACAGGAAATTGCAGAATATCCGGTAAATTTTGCGAGTGCGTATCACTACGTCGAATTCCCATAACGCCGAATTCCCACTACGTCGAAAAGCATCCCCACCACTTACGTCACCAAAACACGATCGTTATCGAAGCTGGATCCCATTCGACGTAATGGGAATTCGGCGTAATGGGAATTCGACGTAGTGATACGCACTCGCAAAATTTACCGGATATTCTGCAATTTCCTGTTAACCCAATCTGACTTAACCTAACTAACCTAACCTAAAAGAAGGATGAATTTCGCTGTGCTGTTGATATTGAAAGTGCATGGTGTGGCACTACGCCGAATTCCCATTACGCCGAATTCCCATTACGTCGAATTCCCATTACGTCGAATGGGATCCAGCTTCGATAACGATCGTGTTTTGGTGACGTAAGTGGTGGGGATGCTTTTCGACGTAGTGGGAATTCGGCGTAATGGGAATTCGACATAGTGGGAATTCGACGTAATGGGAATTCGACGTAGTGACACGTCCCGTTCTGAAATACGGTATTTCCATTTTTGAGAAGTCGACTGAGTAGTTATTGTAATAGTAATACAAATAATGGACTGGCCATCATGGCAGTATTTCACATAGCATGATGCGGAATACATTAGAGAGAGAAGGCATATGTACATCGAACAGATATTGATAATTTACTCAAATCTTCATAACTTATCTTTCTCTGCTACAATGAGCCATTGATATTCTATCTTGCACACGAGTTTGCTCACTCTCTCTTAGGGCCAGTCCATTAGTTTCAATGTATATGATATGAACAAAAAAATTGAAACATTTAGATGAGCCTTTGAATACGCCTTTCGTTAAGCGACATGCATATCATATACCGAGTCCTCGACCGAGTCATACACTTCTATGGCAATATCCAATCATTTATTATGAATAGGTATTGTCGTTTTACTACAATATCTAATGACCCTTCGCACCAGGAATACATACGTTCATTAGGTAGATATAGAAAAGTAAGAAAAAACAGAATAATGATACGAATGGACATAAGAGGAGAAATAACTGCCATCCGAAAAAACTCGCAAAATCTCGCCTTTTTCTAGAGATCTCCAATAAAACTGAACTTGGTTCTTCTTTTCTCTCGTACAAATGGGTACCTTCCCAATGATTTTTCATTTTCAGCCCGGATTAGATATTGTAGTTCGCCATTATAATTATTGTTCATCAATAAGTATACTCTTCCAGCAATAATTATAACGAAATAATTGTTACGGATTATTTTTAATTGTTCCACTCGGTAGCGTTTGTGTCTCGGTTTGTGTAGATCGAGGTATATAAACAGATTACATACATCTCCATTACATGTGTGTAATCTGTGGATAGATTTTTTCAATGAGAACTGTTGTCCCCTTCAGTGTGTCTATGAATTCGCTCATGATGGGGAGACAGTCAACTTGATTGGGGAGTTATCTGTTGTTGTATCACCTGGGTTGAGAACTGGGTCCGGATCTGCATACCCACAAAGAGCATAACGATAATGCAGGTATCATTTCACATCTCTATGGTTAAGTTAATTGGGCACTTCCTATACCTTTCTATTGTCCGAAATCGAAGAAGAAATAATAAAAATATGGATAAACAGCTAGTCATAAACGATATTTAAGTATACGTGAATTTGCCAATTACGCATGTTTTCAAAGCTTTGCCTTTCTCAATAATGATATGTGATTATAAGAATCGAAAGTATGGGACAATTGCAATCACAAATGATGCCCGAAACGGTGTCACAAACTGTCGTTTCTTCCCTAGTTGCAACCGATCCTTACCGTTATTTCTTATAATTGACGATGATTACCCTCATGATGCTGACAAAAAAAAACTAATTGTAATGAATAATGATGTGAACTTTCTGTTGATAATTAGGTATTTCATATAATGTAAATAAAAATACACTGATTTATATATTTTAAATCTTCATGCATGTGAGACTACGAAATTCATGAGAGATGAGTACGTACTCACTTGAGCAACGAAAATCACCTAAATTTCACGGCTGCGACTCAAGAAAGTTGGTTTTTTAGTTTTTCATTTTGGTGTGATGAGTTGCAGCGACTAAGTTATTTTTGTGTTGAATTTGTTGCTGCCAAGTTTAGATTATGTGGTGGCACCATCATGGAAATGGTAATTTCGTATATATATTTCAATTATTTGTTGAAACTGAACGCTCTTAGAAAAAATACATTTATTGAGATTGTAAAAATTGAGAAGGTATAAAACTAGATGTTAGGTAGTTCAGTGCTATTTTTCAATGTTGGCAATGAAAGAAATTTCCCCAAATGCGACACCTGAAAGATTGAAAACATTTCTCGTGGGATTCAGGTGTAGGTGAAACAAAAATATTACCTGAGAATTAATTGATTCGTTAATGTAAGTTATACCTAGTCATCGTAAAAATGGGTGGAAGGAGGAATGTAAAAAGGGGATTGAAAATGCATAAGACATTGAATATTATTAGAGCAATTTCCAGCAAAAGTTGCCGTTCTTATCAATAAACAAATGAAACAAATGTAAACAGTGACTTCCACACAATTGTTACATTTTTTCATGATCCTCAACGTATCTATAGCATATTTTTTGAAGAACGAACTTTTGCCGGAAATAGGCGAGATAGTTTTTTTCCATTTTCGTACCCGTTCCCATCAACGCTGTTGCATATATTTTTTTGCAATCGCTATGAGTCCCTTAACTTACAATGTAGTAATTTTAATTCTTTCCTTCAGAAGGGTTACAGGGGGTATTTCATTCAAGTGATATTTGTATGCTTACCAAATTTTTGATCGAAGGAATTTTAGTCCGGATTTCAGGTGGGACTTCTAGATTTCAATATGAATTTCAATGGATTTTCAGTGAATGTTGATGGTAAACCGGATTTCAAAGTGGAATACTTGTCAATGAATTATTACGATGGGTTCAATTGTGACGTTGTGAATCTATTATTAGATATAAGGGATTAGGTAATTTTTTCCTGATTTTCGTTTAATATTTCTTGATAAACTACAAGCCCATAACACATGAATCAGGTCTAGAACGATGCTGAAATCTGAAACATTAACTTACAGCTGTCAGTTTTCAGCGGTACAATCCACTGTATACAGGAAAAAAAATACACCTGAAAAAGAGAAGCTACCTACTGCCAAATTTTCTTAAATGGCTCTCTTCAATATCCAGATCCAAAACAACTATTCAAGATCTCTGTCTCATACAAAAATAGTGATATCGGGATGATACTTTTGATTTGAAAAAAAAAATCTTCAATGGCTTCCGATCCCATTACTTTTTTAACGGTAATGGTTTATACATTATTAGTTTTTCAGGACCTTTCACCTTGAAGAAGGCCACATAAGAATATTCGGCCGTAACTTTCCATTTTTGGGTGACAAATAATTTCAGTTTCCCCTGTATATAGTCCATTGTACCACTAAACACTGACAGCATAGAAGATGCTGTTTTATACAGCAGCATCGTTATGTTTTTGCTGGGTCAATTGATCCCTTTGGGCTTGTAGTCTATAAGTATTTTAATACAATTCAAAATCGAAATTTTGCCAAGGTCCGAAAAGTGTTTCTTTGGTAAATCACTTTTCATAGAGTTTTCATGTATGGATACGATCAGGTCTCGAATTAGGTATTACCGGGGGTATTATTAAAATGTGAAAATGATAGTAAAAATGGTTCAGGACCCATTCAAGAGCAGGAAAATTATCGACTTTACCTATTCACTAATTCAACGTCTACTTTTTATCTAGCTTTTATATTTCAATATGGATATTATCAAAAAGTGGATTTGGTAACAAGCTAGAAATCAAGCAACGAGGGAACAATTGGAATGCATTTTTCGATCAGCAAACGTTCAAAACGAATTCTTTTTGTTTAACGGTTACTAAACAATACCAACCGATTACAATCAGATATATAAAACCAACCCTCATAATTCTTTGGTCTCCTACCTCACATAAGAATAAAAATAAATAAGGTTAGGGTGAGTCGTGAAAAGTTGCTTAGAACGAAACCAGTTCCAGGGTGGGAAAACCATTTTAGAACGTTAATTTGTTCTCTTCTTTGTCTACGCCAACATTTTCTGTTAAACTGATCCATATAGGTATTTCATCTCCCTTAGGAAGAGGTACATAAATAATTACATACTCATTTCTGTTTCAGTTATTGTTTTCTATCCAAAATAATTCAAAATTCGAGAGGCATAAAAGTGATGAAGTATATAATTTCTTGAAATAAAATATGGGAATTAAAGGCGGGCTTAGGAACGCATAATTTAAGAACTAATGTATAACTGAAATTGGAGAAAATCACCTGCTGAAAACTCCAACTCCTGCTTATTTATTATTGTTTTCATATATTGAATAAGGATTATTTTAGTGACAGAATTGCTTTTCCCAACTGGGAGCTGATGTTATTTTCCGTTATCTAAGTTACGCACCAAATTGTGCACTATTCGTTCAGTAAACCAGCCTTAAATTCAATTAAAATTGGCACCGAGACACAGAATATGTACTATATGGAGCTGTACTATATGGAGCATGAAAAGAGCAGGATTTCATTACTTACCAGATAATTTAGCTCTGTAAGTCGTTGAAGTACCATAATAGTTCTTGTAGTTCTTCCTTATTTCAGAAATAATCCTTGGCGGGCTCTTGTCGCAAACGTCAAAATCTCGGTACGGAGTTGCAATAAGCATTATTTATCCCAAAATCAATTCACACAACTTGAAACAATTTTGAAAACTTCGAAATCACCACTTGTCCGTTGAAAGCGCGTACCGAATCAAACAAACAAATTTCACTGAGCTTAAAAGGAAACACTCTCGGACGTCGAAGAAAAAGTTGTTTTCGAAATTAGTCATGACAGTTTTTGCTGCCACCGCTTTCTTCCAGTCATATTTCGAAAACGCGCAAAAGTCGTGTTTTGATCCAACTGTCAGTGATTCGAAATCGTTTACGAGCTCTGCACAGCTCTCTCGGTCTACTAAAACATCTGTCTGCCCGGGTAACCCACAGCTTTGTGCGCCTCGAGTGATTGTGATTGCCTGATTATACCCAGAGTTGTCACGGAAATTCAATCGGAATAAACTGCTCAACGCTTGAGATGATTTACAACATTGTAGTGTTTCGCTTTATATGGTACGGACACCGTATTGTAGCTAGTTGCTAGTCTTGGAGGCTCCAAGAGATGATGAAGGATGGTGGTAGAGTGGGGTGGTGCCCAATTTCCTGATTTTTACATTTCGTATCTTGTAGCTTAAGGGTCAGATACCGGTAAAAGCTCTTCGTATTTATTGTTAAATGCTTTTTATATGGAGATGAATTACACTGGCAACAATCTGATATTACTTCGATTCAGCTAATACCATCATATAGTTATCTCGGAAACGATAGATCCTATAAGGCCGGTTCAATGCAACGAAAGCTAGGTACCTTTCTGAAGATGCAACAGAATGATATTCTCAGATCGAAAAAATCATCAACCGTTTCTGAGACAAATCTGAAAATAATAGGTTTCGTTTTTCAACTTTCAATGCGACGTTTTGTTCATTGAAATCCATCATCAATATATTATTTCAAATACAGTTCTATATATTTTTTATACAACTTGGTTGTCACCCTTATTACAAATTCATTGATATATTATAACTTTTTCCAAAAACACATCTATGTCTTATCAATTTTTTTTATTGAGAGCCCAAGTTTCCGAATATTACTGAAAAAAAAAGGTTTATTGTCTAACAGGAGATATCCCAATCACAAGACAAATATGTGATTTGCTATGAATATGAATAAGTAAAAGTAGAAAAGAAAACAAAGATGGCAAATAATATCAGTAGAATATAGACTAATATATCTCATAAACAGTGATACATACATATATAATAATCAGATAACATATCTTGTGAAATTTAGAATTCTAATCGAGTTGACAGTGTGCATAGAGTTGAAATGCAGTAGGTATAGTCAATTCACCTTCATGGAATGAGGAGAGGTTGTACTTAGATTATAATCATACCTGCATATTAATTAATTTTTTACGAATTATATGTTTGAAGCGTCCAAATGGAACTACAAAAATATCACATTCTGAATATAAGCCATTATATTTATTACAGATGTTATAAATTGGAGATCTTATTAGCACATTGATTCTTGGTAGAGGCAAAAAGAAGAAAGTTTCGTTTCTATTACTTTGTCTTGGTACGTGAAAATTTAGTTGAAATAGCAAATCTGGGCAGTCTGAAATCTTAATAGAACTTGAATTGAACTGGCCGATACTTGATGAAAATCCATATTAACAAAAAATATATTACAGTTTCCTGTATGATTTTCACTCACAATGGGTTTACAAAACCGCGACACGTGTTTCGCTATTACAATAGCTTCTTCAAGCAAGATAAATCTTTTCTTTATCTTGCTTGAAGAAGCTATTGTAATAGCGAAACACGTGTCGCGGTTTTGTAAACCCATTGTGAGTGAAAATCATACAGGAAACTGTAATATATTTTTTGTTAATGGAACTTTCCTGTCGGTGATGTCTTTTATTAAAAGCTCGAATATTCAAATTCTCTGAGGGCCAGTCCATTAGTTATAATGTCTATGGTCTTTATATATTCCATTGTTTGATTTATATTGTTTAGTTCATAGGTATAGTTAATTTGTAACATTGTATATACTCCCACTCCATAAATCGTTTATGTAAGGATGCTTGAGGTTGGCAATGTTTTAGAACAGTAGTAAGAAATAGCACAGATATTCTTGTGCAAACTGTGTTCTGTCACCCGCTACAAAAAATGTGTAAAGAAAATGTGGTTGAATAGATTATCTATCTACTGGTATCAGCTAAGAAAGCGGCCTGAATATTGAACAGATTTCTTGAAAGGTATATTGTTTTTCCTTTCTTGCTTTTTCACAGAGTTCAGGAACTGACCACTATGCCACTGTCCCCAACTCAGGGTGTAACTGAATAAGTGTAAAACATTTAAGAATGTGATTCCTCATCGAAAAAAAAATGATCTTTCATATATAGAAACTTCATTGCAGCATCCCTTGTTAAGATACAGCCCCTTGAAGGGGGTACATAAAATTTAAAGTAACAAATCGAGAACAGAACAACAACACACAATTAGTTTTAATTCAATTTCGAAAATTCACAAACTGACAGCGTCATACCAATTTAATTGTCACTATCGCTAATAGCGACCTACTAGATAGATTAGTATCGTATTTTCGCATTTATGACGATGTACCTCTGTAGTTGTTCGTAAAATAATTTTTTGCTGCGAACTGGTTTATTTTGGGCAAAAAACCCAAGAGACATTTTTTGTTCAGAATGAAACAGGCTATCGGAAATAAATTTTTAAATGGTGAACAAATAATAAGGAAAAAGTTACATTGAAAATAAATTTTATGGGTTGCGTTTTCCACCTCTTACAACCATGAGGTAAACCAAATAAATTGCTGGCTAAGTGTCTTTTTGGTAGTAAAAAACGTCAGGACAATTTCAATAGTGTAACTTTTTCAGTGCTTGTGAAAAAAATTGTCATACAAATTTTATGTACCCCCTTTAAGGGGCTGCATCTTAACAAGGAATGTTCCAATGAAGTTTTTTTTCTATGAAAGATTCTTTTTTTCGATGAGGAATCACCTCCTCAAATGTTTTACACCTATTCAGTTACACCCTGTATACGCTTGGCATCTAATCATTTGAAATTGGAAACCAAACCATGAAAATATGTTACTGCAGAATAATATAAGCAATCATTCCATCAAGCGAGGCAACTTGGGATGGGGAAGCTGGATTCTCCACGAATGCAATCAGAAGGCAGAGACTTGTGCTGAGAAGGGACGGCTGATATAATTGTCGTGACCTTCAGAACAACTAACTGATTTTTTATGTGAATTTGTTATCTCACCGCCGTATTATTAAAATTTATTAATTTCGCAATACGATTCAAACTGAAATAGGTAAAATAAATATCTTCAAAAATACAAGTGCAACTTTTGCTTCCGATCCGACCTCTGCCATTTATTCCTTACATCGAGGCTTCTTCTGATGAATGAGTTTGATATTAGGTATCAGATTCTTTATATATATTTCGTGAACACTTTTCTACCTTATAATCACATATTTTTCCATTTTTCTCAATACTTTCATGATTTCTCCAATTCTCAAAGAATTTCTGCAGTCATTCCAGAGTTCGATCTGAAGCTCTTTGTGGTTTGGGGGAACTTTATTTTCTCCTTCAAATCAATATGAAAACAAAACAATATACTTACTTCTACACAAGCCATAGTGGTTCAAATGAGGTTGGAACCTTTGGTGTAGAAGTTGAAACGTTTTCTAGAGATTATTTACCCTAACACCAAACTGATATTTTTGCACCAGAATCAATTTGCTTCTCCTAGAGAAGCTATCCTTGTTAGCAAAACGCGCGTCGATTGCAAAAATATCATCAGTTTGATGTTAGGGTAATTGATCTCTAGGAAAAGTTTCAACTTGCACGAATGTGTTGCAAAATAAAGTAAGGAAAATCAACTTTTTACAGTATGCTTATTACAATTTTAAATGGTTTGACTGGTTCAATTAGTTTATTTCAATATACCAACCAATAGTGGAGAAATGAAAGTACGAATACCTATGTGATGAAATTAGAAAAAAATACTTTAAATTGTCCCTAATGCTCAGCGGGATCTCAATATCGCCTTGGGTACTATCAATCAGAGAATCACAAACTGTTAGAACATTTTATTCGACTTTATTCAAAGATTAACTAATTCTAAAGGGATGATTCAGAATATTTTTTATCATTCTGCATGAATTGATGTTTGTGAGTGGTTCATGCATGAACTTAGCCTTCATAGGAGACTGGAGAAGCCGAATACAAGGTGTGCCGATTAAACAAATGGCACGTCATCAATTCGAAATGTAACACCCTGTACAGTAAAATTGTTATCGATAATATGGCGGACACCATCGATAAATAGATGTCTGAGAATTTTTAACAGATGTTTGTGAAAAAATGGAATTCATTCCTTTTCGAATGTTTCTGGAATTATTTTTTGGCTTTCTATTCTCCGTACTACGAAAAAAACATCTCTTTCATTTTATTTCGACAATTTTTACAGTATGTCTCTTAAAGAGAAAAAACTTCAAACTCAAATGAATTATCTACAATTATCAGCACTCATTAACCAAGAAGAAAGAATTATTTGGAATTCATTTCTCTTAGCCACATGTCTAGTGAAAAATACAGAAAATTATTGATAATAATCTGAGAAAGCCCCTGGATTCAAAAAAAAATGGTGTTGAAATTTCAAAACATGTTATCAGAGGTGTCACCGTTACACGAAATATATTTTTTTTTGAGCCCAGTATAACACCAAAATATTGAGAATTTCAAAAACGGCGAAAATAGTAATTATAAGCTAATATCTGTTCCGGAACAAACATTGATCTACCACAAAATAATGACGTTCAAATAAGCTAATATCTGTATACTTTGTTATTGAACTACCTTAATATATGAGTGGTATTGGTTCGGACTTCAATTAAGTTGATTTAATTCTATTGAAATTTAGAACAGGTTCCAATAAAGATACCTATATAGACAATGGAAATCCAAATAACCAATACCACTGTTTCTTGAGAATTTCATAACTTTTTTTTTATTTTCACGTCACAATTAGGATGAAGTTTCATTTATTTATAGTTTCTGGGGAGTAAAAGGTTGTCAATCCGTAATCTGCAAAACAAATTACCTACGGGCTGCGTGTAAAAACCATGATTTTCATTTGTTTGGTTTAACAACAGCTTTGAGGAACGACTGGCTGCCTAGCACCTGTTACAAATAAAAAACATCGCTATAATTAAAACCGACCGAATTTTCACAGTAAGCCTTTTTATTCTGAAACTGACCAAAATTCAGAGTATAAACGCGAGTTCTGGGTTTCACATGTGGGTACTTCCTTTGCAGATTTCGATTTGTATTAGCTCCTTCCGAAGGTAGACAGTAACAGTAAACAACTGTTTAAAACAATCTGCCACTGCCGTCCTCTCTATCGGTCTAATTTAGAAATGATGTGTTCTAGTTTACCAACCGTCACAATGAAGGTACTACATAATTACGCTATCACTGGATGATTGTTAGTAATTTGCAACCCTACATGGTTTGCGAAAAGCTCCACAAATATTTAACCAGCGACTGAGGTCATTCATAAATCCTTTTGTTGTTATCTCGATGTGAGTACGTTTATCATCCAATTAGTCATTCCTGACCAGATTGTCATCTACAGTTCATAGTTGATGCCGTATATTAACTGGGCCGTTGATAACGATTCTGTGCAGAGATCAGTGATATATCCTTTGACAAATTTATTACATTTTTATCATTCATCTACAAAAGATCACAATTTATTTCAAATACATATTTCATGTCCAGAAATGGATTTGGAAGTTTACAAATCAAGATTTGAATTGGCTGTATATTTTTTGTTCTAGTTTTTTTGATTTCCTAACCTACCACAATCTGAAAAAATTAAAATTATTATTGGAATCCATATATAAGTGTACAAGGGCAGATCCTCGCAGTAACTTATCAAGGTATATTGAAATGAGTTTTTCCTGATTATTATTTCTTCTTTTATTTCAATGCTGATTTTTTCATGCAAAATCCGCCGATAGATTTCTACAGTTTTCAGTTCAATTAGTTTCAAGTTCTTTTTGGAAAAAAATATAATTAGTAATATATTCAATTTTGGCGTGTCCTGTAGTAAGCAACGACAAAAAAAATTAAATTAAATGTATCCAAAACCATGCGTCTAACTACACTGTAAAAATACAAACAACTCAATATCAACTCCTGCTTATTGAAAATCGACAACAATAAAATTGAACTTGTAACCCAGTTCAAGTATCTGGGTTCAAAGTTGGACAACGGCTTATCTCTGAATGCACATCACATATGTTACAAGAAAAGTAGCAAAGAAACTTTGATTTTTCACTAGAATTTCCACTCACTTCTCTACTGCTGCCAAGATCACTATATATAACACGATTGTACAGCCACACTTTGATTATTGCAGTACACTATTATATGGATTAGATAAAACAAAATTATTTTATAACAAAAACTACAAAATCGAGGCATGAAATACTACAGGGATTTTCAGTACAAGACAGGTTTTATAAACCAGCAAGGATATGTTTTCAAAACAACAACAACAACAACAACAACAACAAGTTCAATGAAAATATCATTTCATAAAGGCTTAAACCAATTGCATGAGTTACCTCAAGACATAAATCGCAACAAAAGTTTATATGTTTAAATACAGAGTGGATAATTTCATAAAATTGAATAATATTCATCGATAACAAATTGGTACTATATGGAAAAATTAATAACGAATAAAGACGGGATTTCACAAGGCGGAAAATCGGAAGCGGATTTAAAAATCGGCCAAGAAGATATGCAAAGGTTTCCATTGCCAGTTTATAGTCAGCAAAAATTTCTTGAGACTTTTGTTAATTCACTAAACTCAGTAAAAAAAAGTTGGTAGTTGAAAGCAGTCACAGATCTAAGAAGAAGATCGAACAATGGAAATGACCACTTTCACTATGCTTAAAAATATCCCTTGCCCAAAATCTGTGCTGTCTTTTCCTTTTTCTCATATATAATATACATAAAATGATCGATTTTCTCCAATGATCCAATAGAAGATCTCAAAACAAAACATATTCAAATAAATTTCGAGGTTATAATAATCATATTTCGAGGTTATAAATCTAGTGGAATCCGCAAAAAGCTGAACCATCCTCAACCTATTTGCATATCCGCAATGAAATCGGCGGTAAAATTTTTCAGTTTGAAATCATCCAATGTAGTTGTAACACTGAAAATCCGCTTCTAATTATCCGCCTAGTGAAAACCCGTCTTGACACCTCAAACGGGTCGTTTGGTGGGGAGTTCTTGGTATCAAACGTCATCAAATGATTCACAGAGATGTCGAGGGACAAATTTGAAGTTTTCCCGTAGTTTTCAATGGAGAGATGCCATAAATGCCAGCCTCTGGTGGTAGAAACCATATTGTTGATGATAATTTCTTATCATTTCTAATATCTTCTGCGCACGAATTTAATTTATTCGAAATACTATATTGCTCGTTTTTCCATTCAATTGTATGAGCTATATTTCACCTTCTAATACATAGCGATCTCTGGGTGCGGTATCAAATTACGTTCTGTTTTGAAGAACTAAAACATGTGTTGCCCACTGAGCTATGCGCCACATTCATTTGTTTTGAGTAATATCCGAAATTCTACCGTGATAACATCTAATATTTATAAAAATTAAATATTAAAGTAGGTAGGTAATAGAAAAAAAATCAGCGTATCAAAAAAAGCTACATTTTCTGCAACTTTCAGTTTTGTGATTCGAATCAGAAAAATACCTATTTTGAGTACAATGACATTTTGTTATCATCAAAGTTCGTCGAATCCTTGTTTGCGGTTGACCAGTTTATATCACGAGGACACCGAGATGGTAATTATATGATGGTGAGACATTCTGATGACTCCCTGCCTGTTTGGGCCGAGATGTCTAGGCAAGGAGGACCCTCTCTCTATGTGCCACCATTGATAAAGGGATTTCGTCTATAAAAATATTCCGAAGTTGACGTGACACTATAAAGAATTCGGTAGGTAATGACATGAATGATATCCGAGCGGTTGGCTATGAAAAAGAAACGTTGAAATAAATTATTAGGAACCGATTTTTTTTTTAATTCCGTTCTTTAGTTTATCAAACGAGCACATAAATAGGTTATGTAAAGAAATGGACACTTGCACAAGTTGATTATGAGCATATCCCTCTTGACTTGATTGAAAACTCTCAAGATAGTCTTGGATATATAAGTTGATAGTTGAACATTTTCATTCCTAATATGAAATGGTCTGAGAGCGGCTTGCGAAAATTGTGGCCTATCAACTATCTAAAACAATGAAATGTTTTTGTCAGTTTAGTACCTACCTACCTACAATGACTAAAATGATTGTATACCTGAGTCAGAACTCGTGCGCAAGTTTCGTACAGGGCTTCCCAAAGAATACTGTCAACTCCAACTTTTTCAATTAGCATTTTACCATGTGTAATACTTTGTTGGAATTTTGAAGATCTCTCATCAAGAAGAACATTTTCCTTGGGTCAAGTTATTGAGTCATGCGGGTTTGTTATCATTCGGATAGAATGACTTAGGGCGATATGAAGTGGATGTGTTGAACTGCGACACAACACAAAATTTACGGATTAGGATTAATAGAGCCCCTGGACTTACGATGAGTCCATACGAAAGTAAGATTCTTCCTGTGCTGTGAATCTCGTCAGAATTATCACTACATTGTATTGAAATCCCCGAGTTTTACTACCAAAATTTTGAAAAAACTTCACAAAATAATCCGAAGTTTTCAGCAGATATAGTACAAAACAATACTTCAATTAAGAAGTATATGTATCTCAGTTTTATCCATAGACATTATAACTGATGGACTGGCCTTTATGACAGTTTTCCTATACCACGATACGGAATACAATAGAGAGAGAGAAAGGATATGCATATTGAAGTGATATTGTGAAGGACAGAATAATAATTTTAAACCCACTTGAATTACTCTATCCTTCTCAACCTCTCTTTATCTGCTACATTGAGGAAAGCAATTCCTTAGAGGTTATATTTGGAGTATTCTATCTTGCTCACTCTACAGTCCTCTCTCTCAGGGCCAGTCCATTAGTTATGATGTACATGGTTTTATCACAGCATACTGCATATAATGCATCATTAATCGGGCTCCACCTCGAAAAAAAAATTATGGAACTTACGTATTTTCGCCTCGTGATCAAAAAATGCAAATTAAATTTTGGGGCTCTCAACTATTTCGGAGATGGCTCCCCAAAAACAGGAAAATGGGGTTTTCGCCTATGTTTCTTTTTCAGCTAATTCCGCTCGAAATTCCTCCTTCTTTCTATCAGCACAATATATACACAACTGATTCCACCTTCATCATCACTTTTCAACCGAATTATGAGCATTTTTCACTACAAGACTTCGAAATATGAATCGTCATAAGAATTCGAGGTTGGCAAAACAGTAGAACAGGCCTCGCATGTCAAAAAATCACAAAATACGAACAACGAGACTACTGAAGAAACAGCCTGTGACGTAAGATGAACATATGCAACACGAAACAAAAAACGAAAATATGGATTGCGGTTTTATGACCGAAAGAAATAATGAGAAATGACAAAATCATAAAACATGAAATTATACAGGTCACAGAAACCAGAAACAGACCATTCTTCCTTCACTCCTGAGCCTTCAAGAAGCGTTCGAGACATAATTCGCTCAAAATCCTCGCATATTACTCACAAAATCTCTGAATCCGCGCAAATCGTCACAAACGTCCCATTACTTGGCGATTACTCTGCAGCGTTGAAAATGCTCACAAATGGAGTAATCACCCACAAAACGGCAGCACATACTTCAATTGTGTTATTTCAGTTCTTGAGAGGTTATATACCTACCAAATAAAATTACCACAGCAAATTCCATACGCGATAGACCAGGTTTGTTGGAGTCCGTTCTCAGTCTGAAATGCGATCTAGTGATAAAATTGTTACATTTTTTTTTAAGTGCAAGAAAATTAAATGATGGGTGATGAGTGAACTACAATCTAAAATTACGATTCAAAATTGTTTATGAAATCATAATCCCTGTGAAATAGGTATCCATTTTCAAAATCAAGACGGCAAAGGAATATGGTGAATATAATATATCTTAATATTATTCAAGATCAGGGAATAAATGGGAAATTCACATGCCATAGTCTAAAAAACTAGACAAGTGTTCATTTACCTTTCCTGAGAATATGTAACCGTTCTTTCTGAATAAAGAAAAACGCAGCGACATAGAGAAGGTGCATATCTCTGAGGATGGATGAGTTAGGTTTTTTCATGTCCTAGCGCAGATAGGTGTATGCCTCAAACCGCAGATTTTAATTCAACTTGAGATTTCCATCAGAAATCGAAATGTGCCGATTTCTCAGAGGAAATTTCTTCTTCGATATTTTCCGTTATCATTTCATTACTCCCAGCGACTATTTTGTAATTGATGAATCATGTATTGAACCAAAGAAAAACATACGGTATGCATCATTCATTTTTGTTTATGAAGTTGATATCAATAGCGCCATGTGGATCTCCACCATCAATAAATCTCCTATTAATTCGATTCACATTAATTAAATGCTACTAATTGACTGATTAACTTTATTCACATAAAAGTGCATTGCACCAATAAATATTCAAAACAAAAACACCAAAGTATTCCATTCATTTTTATGTTCGAGTTCTAGGTCCAAATAAACTGAGAAAAAAAAATATTCATTTTCACTAATACTTTATGATTGGCAACTATACTAACGAAAAGGATAGTGGAAGATTCTTGAAACTTTGGTCACTCTTTTATGCGTCATGTTGATGTTGATATAATATACATATATGTATGTGTGAGTCTACTATGACTAATGTCATAGTAGACAATGTGTATATATTTTTTATTTCGACGAATCCCATACAATTTATTGTCTGATGTAAAATAAAAGTATTGTATTGTAGGGTTAATTTAGTTGGCGCAACGAGAGACAATGTTTAGGCCTAAATGGTTTCTTCATTTTTGTAACTAGGTCTGAATGACCTTTTCGGTACTAGATACTGAAACAATGTGTTTTTTCTATAAGAATTAAAGAGAAATTATTATTTTTTCTGCTTTAACATGATTCAAAAAACCTAATCTATATTATCTGTAGGTGACATTTTATCAATGTACTTCGATTAGGTATATAGGTATAGTATCACTCGTATCAGACGGATCGAAGATTATATATTTCAGGTTTTTTGAATCGGCGTTCCTTATCCACTATCAGATAACAGATATATATTCACGAATTTCCAGAAATGGTTTTCAAGTAGGTACACGCCGTACAGGGTGTTTATTGAAAATGTATTCCCTTGATATCTTTGAAACCAAGGGCACACATGATCATAGCAATATATTTCTCAATTTTTGTTACCAATAGGTCGTAGATGCCTCAGTAAATACAAGGACCGTCCATTGAATATTCGAATACATCATCGTACTTCTATTATTGAATGATATAATTATACACCAACATAAGCGTATTTTGGACGTCATTTGTACCAGAAGTGACAAACATTCGGTGAATAGCGGACCTTAACCAGATCTGCCCAGGTCAGTGGTTCTGAAAGTTGTCTGGACTACGACCCATCTAAAAGAAGTTCCCAAACTCGGGACCCACTTCTAGGAAATTCAACCGTTACCAATATGAATAAAGATTTTTTTCCAATTAAAAAAAACAATGTTTGAATTCAGGATGAAATTTGTTTCCTATGTTTCGCCATCACAGTTTTGACATAACTAGATTTACTTTCAATCTCAGTGAGTTTCACATGTCCAATTCATTTCAGTATCTAGTTTTAACCTTCATCATATTAGATAATTCGGCTTCACAAGGTACCTATGAGGTACCTAGTAAAAGGGAGGAGGACTTTCGTAGCTCCATCAAACAAGTATGGATAGTTACCAACCGCAACCGAGATTGAAACTATATTTTAGAGATGAATCTTCTGAATGAATCAATTAGTTTTTCACTTGCTTTTGTTGACATCTCACTTAGTAGGTGGTCTTGAAATGGGTTACAAATCCAACTCAACAATCCAACTCAATAGACTAGGCCGTCTAGGGCATAACTTGGGTAGGTATGTAGTGGACCGTTGAACAAACTGGACACGAAATGGACTTGTCCTGGACTGATCCTGGACTCTCTGGATGCTAATTGGTAATAAGGCATTCCAGATCACTTAATGTCTGGGGGACAAGCAATAAACAAACAACAATGTGAGCACCAAAACGAAGATTCAACAGGAGTTATTATTTCCCTAAAAGGTCATTCATGATTTTTGAATGCTGAAATTTATGTCCATACTGACCAAATGTTGGTCCTTTTATGGATATCCTCGAGTCGTCCTTTTCATATGCCCATCGTCGAGGGCATCCTAGGGGGCGGGGCCCGTGGGGGAGTGGTATACCCATGATAGTCATCCATTGCACGCCCAAGTTGCATTGTTTGACGTTCGTCAACTGGTTAACGGAACGAACAATTTTAGAACAACAACAATCTTAAATATCTCTTCGATGTTTTTTTATGTCGATATGGATCACTATCTGGTTTCTCGATTTGAAAATACCACTAGTAGAAATAAGGGAATATCAATGTTGAGTCTGAGTGATAGATTTACAAATACCAATTTCTACGGCGTTACTACAGCTGCGGTGTCCGAGTGGTTAAGGAGATGGACTTGAAATCCATTGGGCTCTGCCCGCACAGGTTCGAATCCTGTCCGCAGCGATTTTTTTTGTTTTGGGAAATTAAACCTACAAATGTGTCATTCATTGTAATAGTGACTTATCTCCTTGTAACAGAATTTTGAAATGGCGACTTACTCCACTTTTATAATGAATATTTAAAAGTTTCAGTGCCCTGTACAAACAAGTAACGCCATCTATGGAATTTTTATGCAACTCTTGGAGTTGCTTCACTTTCATAATGAAATATATTACTAAATGTGATACCATTAAGCAAACAATTGAGTATTTAAAAAATATGGAGTTACATCACTTTTACAACGAACGACACAAATATCTCTGTTTGTATGGCTATTAATTGAATACACATTTTATCAATACATTACTCAATTTGAACCAATTTGAAGTTCAAAGTTAAAACCTACTGGGTCACTGTAATGGAGTGGGTTTTTAGTCGAAGAAGATTGATACTCTTGTTTTCGAATCCACGACTATTATGAATCATATAGAGGAGTACCTTAAAAGGAAACAGAATTCTGTGGTTGCAATCTACATTTTGAAATTCCTGAGAGACACCCACCAAAACACTTCGTAAGGTCGCAGATAATCTAATAACATGCAATAATGACAAAATTCATCCTAAAGCCTTCCATAACATATTACTTATAAAAACTTTCCATAATGGAAAGATAACCTGCATTCATTGCCGGAGATTGCCTATATCTATCAGCAAGATTTTGAACAATGAATTCAAGGAAGGAATAATCCCATATACTTTTTGAACGACTTTATAGACATCCTGGAAACAAAAAAGCTTCACATCCGTAAAAAAGTTTGTGTATTTCATCCGTTTTTGGATTGTTTTTGGTTCAATACTGTTTGTATCAATATGACCCCTTCAGATGAAAAAGATGGCAAAAGTATACATATTATTATTCTTTACTTTTTATTTTTGATGTTTGAGAGTACCTACTTACTTTTTACTTCCATCTACCAGAAATATGGTCAAGTTATAATATGCATTCATCAAAACATCAGCTTTCTATAACAAATAATGACGAATGTTTCAACGTTACCTTTCGATCATAGATGTCGCAGTAGTAAATTTGAAATATACACAAATATTTCACTTATATCAGATGCTCTACGAGCTTTGATGGATATATGAGTAAATAGTTTTTCACATAAAACATATATGAAATTGAAGTTTTGACGAATTATGTATTACCATTGTGTATACAGATATAAGGTTAGTCAATCATATGGAAATCTCATTTGCAGGGATGGGTACTACGGGTAGATGGCACTAGTGATTTCGTTTACAAGTTATTGATTTTCTTTAATTTTTCTTACGGACGTCGTTGCCTGAATTTCATATTTTCTTGATTACATATACAACAAAATAGTGCCAAAAGATGGAAATTAAATTCAGAAGTGGAATTTTTTGTCAATTTCGTAGATCATTCATATTTTGAAGATTATTTTAATGCCCAGACATTAATTTCCTATATGAACTTCTATTGTGAGAATCCATTAGCTTTCTTTCAATATTTCAGACAATGATATCAGTCACACTAACACACAGAAATATGCATCTAATTTTTTCCATCAGACATTCTTCAGAGAAGAAAACTCCTCAAATCCTGTTTCAACAGACATAGACCAACGATGATATTTCTCTATAAACAGTGATGAATGATGATATTATAAGGGACGTGTCACTACGTCGAATTCCCATTACGTCGAATTCCCACTATGTCGAATTCCCATTACGCCGAATTCCCACTACGTCGAAAAGCATCCCCACCACTTACGTCACCAAAACACGATCGTTATCGAAGCTGGATCCCATTCGACGTAATGGGAATTCGACGTAATGGGAATTCGGCGTAATGGGAATTCGGCGTAATGGGAATTCGGCGTAGTGCCACACCATGCACTTTCAATATCAACAGCACAGCGAAATTCATCCTTCTTTTAGGTTAGGTTAGTTAGGTTAAGTCAGATTGGGTTAACAGGAAATTGCAGAATATCCGGTAAATTTTGCGAGTGCGTATCACTACGTCGAATTCCCATTACGTCGAATTCCCATTACGTCGAATTCCCATTACGTCGAATGGGATCCAGCTTCGATAACGATCGTGTTTTGGTGACGTAAGTGGTGGGGATGCTTTTCGACGTAGTGGGAATTCGGCGTAATGGAAATTCGACGTAGTGGGAATTCGGCGTAATGGGAATTCGACGTACTGATACGCACTCCGAAATTCATCCTTCTTTTAGGTTAGGTTAGTTAGGTTAAGTCAGATTGGGTTAACAGGAAATTGCAGAATATCTGGTAAATTTTCAACAGCACAGCGAAATTCATCCTTCTTCTAGGTTAGGTTAGTTAGGTTAAGTCAGATTGGGTTAACAGGAAATTGCAGAATATCCGGTAAATTTTGCGAGTGCGTATCACTACGTCGAAGTCCCATTACGCCGAATTCCCATTACGTCGAATTCCCATTACGTCGAATGGGATCCAGCTTCGATAACGATCGTGTTTTGGTGACGTAAGTGGTGGGGATGCTTTTCGACGTAGTGGGAATTCGGCGTAATGGGAATTAGACGTAGTGATACGCACTCATTTTATATAAACCCATTGTTGACATGCATGATCACAGTCGATTTCTGTAGCCGATTTTCGTTACTAGATGGCGCTGCAAAAGTTTTTCCAGAAAATTGTTTCCACACCGATATCATATGAAATACACGGAGAGTCTGGGAATCAACTGATGGAGACAATGAATAATATCTGAATAAGTCGAATATTCTCATTTATTTGTTGATACAAAAGGAAACAACAATTCAAAAGTTTCTTTGAATTCCTATGGACGTTATAATGATATTCGCTGAAACCAGATCGGGTTTCTTCGAGTATAAAACACACCAATCCCCCTAGAGCTTGCTCACACTCCTTTCTAGTAAACACAGGATATAATGAATGTTTCCAAACCAAATTATAGTTATTCTTTTATAAACGTAAAAAGGACTACAGTCAAAATCCCGTCGTAGACAATATGATGAATATCAACTTGATATCCTGTCGCAATATTTTTTTTTGTGTTTTCGTATTCGAGTGCTGTTTTTTATCCCTCCATTTTGTGTTGCTTGTATAAATTTATGGTTCAGCAGCTCCAGTTGACGTCGAGAAAACCATTTCAAGTTCAGTTTGATTCCTTCAAAAGTTCTTCAAAGGGCATAGATTTATTTTCATTTTTATTCTCCGTTTGTTAAACATTCTCACGAGATGCCGAACCATGTGCGGGCAATGGTCAGATAATTATCTTGGATGTCCACTGACTGTCCCAGTCAGTCTCTTGTGGATACCCACTGGATATCATTCGACTTACAAAGGACTTCAGAAAGATATCTTTGACGTTGCTTTAGGATATTCGCCAGACCTCCAATGAAAGTTCCTGTGTTTACTGGTTGATTATTTTTCAAATATCCATCTTCGAGTACTAGACAATCATAACAAATAATACCTGTGCAATTTTGTACATTTTCTAACTGGAATTGGTTCCTCTCTGTTTGGCCAAGTACATATACATACATATGACATTTATACAACTTATTTTTTGTCCGGTTTCCCAACTTTATCGGGTTAATCGCATGGATGGGGAAATGATTTGATGTCATCAACTGAAAATATCACTCATAGTTATTTGTACTTATTTTTATATTAATTTGGGGAACAGAAAGTCAAATTAATTTTCGTTCGCCCATTTTCATCTTTGTGCAGGATTATAATTCGACAATACTGACTTTTTCATAGAAATCACATAATAGTCCTAAACCTAAAACCATATAAAATATTAAAAACTGATAAGGACACGAGACGACTTTAATTCCATAATATGTATTTGGATTCTTCAGAAGAGTCTGAGGTAGCCAGACTGTCATGAAAATTGTGATGGCTGAACGAAAATGCTCAATGTTGCGCATTAAATTTTTTGGAATTGAATACAGCTGAATTTGCAAATATTTCAAATGAAAAGACGGTTCCTTATTACAACCCTCTCTCCATTTCGATATCTTGTCAACAAATATATCCATTCAATCACTGATAGCATCATTATATCAAATAGAAATGACGAAAGTCAATTGAAATAACCTCGGTTTTATCTGGTATCAATAATTGTTGAATTCAAAGATAATCTAGGGATTTCGGAGTTTATGACCTCACGATGTTTATATTGACGGGATATAGAGAGCCAAATTTTTATATGAATATTGTTACGATTTCTCCCTTGGAAAATCTCAATTCTGACACCACTGTTACGATATATCCTTGGAAAATCTCAATTCTGACACCACTGTTACGATATTCCTCTGGGTTCGTCGATTAAAACACCAAACAACACTAAACTCCTTTTATTTTAACTCGCTATCACAATACAATACAACACAATCACTTAAATCGCTCTGATAACTTTCCAATGTTCGTCACTAAACTCTCTGTACTAATAATTCTACTTTAGCACAAAGCTCTGCTCCACGTAGATCTCAACAACTCTCGTCACTTAGCTCTGAATACAAATTCTCCGAATAGCCAACTCTTTGACTAACTAACTCTCACTAACTCTAACTCTGCCGCGACATCACGATGCTTATATATGCCTGCGTAACCATCGAGAATTCTCCAGAGAAGCTCCGATGACGTGTCTCGAATTCTCCCGGCGAATCCACGGGTTCTTGGAAATGACGATGCTACGGCGCGATCCTTTCGCCGTGCGTTTACGATATGGTCAGGGCCGGCGCTAGGACGTAACATTATCCCCCTCTCAATTTTGATCGTCCCGATCAAATAACATCTCGTTCAGTCTCTTTAGGTGTACGACTTTCCTTTTTGTTCTAGGTTTACGTTGAACACTGTACACCACATCATTCATCCTAAAACGGGAGCTATACAGCCACACTCGATCTTCTTCTTGAAATCCACCAGTATTTGCCTTCCGACCGTGCCGCGCCTTCCTCTTGTCAATTCGCTCTAGCATCTCTTGTCGCTTAGGGAATGGAACTCTTCTTGATGGTTGTTGAATCAAGTGCACTTGGTCACTGTTGACTTCTTGTTTGACCAAGTCAGCCCTTCCAGTTGTTTTCATCACGGAGATGTCACTTGTACCTCCAACGCGACACCTGGCGGCTCTTACAAGGATGGCTTTTGCTGTCTTCACCTGGACTTGTCCGGAATCCGATGGCTGGACGCTGCATTCAGGGACATTGTTCTCTGCGACACGAGCTACTTCCTTCGACAGTGCACGGATTCTCGCAGTTTTCAATAATCGCAGTTTGGCAGGTTTTGTCCTTTCCGTTGGAGTTGTAAGGACAAATTCTTCTTCTCCGAACCTTATGATCTTTTGCTCATTGTCGAATGAAATTCCATGGTCACTGATCAAGTCCATTCCGAGTATGACTTCATCTTCTATATCTGCGACGTAAACTGTATCTGTGATGGTGAGTCGCCCAAGAATCAACGTAATTTCAGCTTCTCCTCGAATAGGTGCGTTTTCACCAGTGACTGTCCGAATCACGACGTTGGAAGAAATTGGCTTTACGTTTCCAGACCGAAGAATGTCGCTGCGTACTAAGGAAACTGCAGCACCGGTGTCTATGGTGCATATTACATCCATTTTATTCAATTTCCCTGGAATGGTGAGGCTCTCCGATGTTCTTTTTAGCCTGTTAACACAGATGACCCTCGGTGACCTTGACCTCGCAGGTGATTGCGAACTTGTCGGCGCCCTGGCAGGTGAGTTGGATTTTGTTGGCATTCTCACCTTGCAATCTTTCATGAAATGCCCTGATCTTCCACATCTGTAACATTTTCTCTGTGGCATTCTCTCCCTACAGTCTTTTATGAAATGTCCCGGCCTCCTACATCTATAGCAAATCCTCTGCGGCATCTTCACCCAACAGTCTTTGATAAGGTGTCCCAGTTTTCCACATCGGTAGCACGTTCTCTTCTTCTGGGTGCTCATTCCACTTATCAACGATTTGATCTCCTCCAGAAATTTCTCAAATGAACCACTCGTAGCGCCAGATCTTTGTTCGGGATCGTCAATTGTTACCGCTCGCACTTTCGGCCTCGAGGTGTTGAAGGCCGCCTCCACTTCTAGCGAACGTACCAAGGCATCGCTACTCCTTTTGAAACTTGTAAGTCGCAGAGTTCTTTGGATTTCTGGGTCTCTAAGTCCGTCAATAAATATCTGCACAGCCAACTGCTCCTTGAAATCTCCGGGTGCCTCTGGGTACGCCAGCTGGATTAAGCGTCGAACATCTGCCTCAAATTCTTGCAGACTCTCACCTGATTTTTGTGTGCGAGTCTTCATTTGGGCCCGGTACAGCTGTTCTCGATGTTGATCGCCATACCTCAACTCCAGTGCAGAAATCAGGTCCTGATATTGCTTCTGCTGTTCTATGGGTATCGTTTGTAATATACCCAAAGCTGGCCCTCTCAAAGCTACGATCAGTGCCGTAGCTTTTTCTTCGTCGCCCCATCCATTAGTTTCTGCCGCAGCCTCAAATTGTCGACGGTACATGGACCAAGACGACTGACCATCGAAAGTCGGTGGTTTCACGGAAATTCCTGACGTGGCAACACTGTCTCGGCGATCTCGGTTCCTGAGAAGGGCTATCTGCTTTTCGACTCTCTTTTCCAGTCCTTTCAACTCCTCTCGCACTGTTTCCACTTTCTTATTGACGTCATCGTCGATTTTCTTGACGTCTCCCTTTAGTTCTTCCTTTAGGTCTTCTTTTAGTTCTTCCAGATCTACTCTTAGTTCTCCTTTCAGTTCTTCCATTTGTACTTTTGTTTTATGTAAAACATTCTCGAATAACTTGTCTTGATGTTCTCGAACGTTCTGGAAGTCCGCTTTCCATTGTTTTTCTATTAGAACTAATTCATTCTTTTGTTCTTCTCTCACCTTCTTCTGTTCTTCTAGAATTTTCTGGATTACTTCTTCTCGTTCTATTTTTTCACGTTCTCGTTCTATTTTTTCACATTCTCGTTCTTTTCTCTGTTCTTCGAGAATTTTCTGGAGTACTTCTTCTCGATCTTTCTTTTCATCTTCTCGTTTTTTATTTTCATTTTCGAGAATTTTCTGGAGTCCTTCTTCTCGTTCTTTTTTTTCATTTTCGAGAATTTTCTGGAGTCCTTCTTCTCGTTCTTTTTTTTCATTTTCGAGAATTTTCCTGAGCGCTTCTTCTCGTTCTTGCTTTTCCTCCTGCCGTCGCTTTTCCGCCAATTCTTTTTCCTCCAGCCGTCGCTTTTCATCTTCCTGTCGTCGCTTTTCCTCTAATTCTTTCTCCTCCAGCCGACGCTTTTCATCTTCCTGTCGTCGTCTTTCCCAATCCGCAAATTGGTTTTGCATAAATTTCAACATATCCTCCATCGTATCGTAAGATGTACTTCTCGTATTAACCATAAATTGTTTTTTTTATTCACCAGCAAAAATTCCACTTCCGACACCACTGTTACGATTTCTCCCTTGGAAAATCTCAATTCTGACACCACTGTTACGATATATCCTTGGAAAATCTCAATTCTGACACCACTGTTACGATATTCCTCTGGGTTCGTCGATTAAAACACCAAACAACACTAAACTCCTTTTATTTTAACTCGCTATCACAATACAATACAACACAATCACTTAAATCGCTCTGATAACTTTCCAATGTTCGTCACTAAACTCTCTGTACTAATAATTCTACTTTAGCACAAAGCTCTGCTCCACGTAGATCTCAACAACTCTCGTCACTTAGCTCTGAATACAAATTCTCCGAATAGCCAACTCTTTGACTAACTAACTCTCACTAACTCTAACTCTGCCGCGACATCACGATGCTTATATATGCCTGCGTAACCATCGAGAATTCTCCAGAGAAGCTCCGATGACGTGTCTCGAATTCTCCCGGCGAATCCACGGGTTCTTGGAAATGACGATGCTACGGCGCGATCCTTTCGCCGTGCGTTTACGATATGGTCAGGGCCGGCGCTAGGACGTAACAATATGAATCGAATCTTTGATGCGAAGAAGAAACTTGTTCACTGAATTTAATGAGAAGAACGTCAACCGATGCGTGTTTCATTCAATAAATTCTTCTCTAGTTGGCGTGTTTTAAGACAGAAAAAACACCAATGTATGTATCGACACCTATTGTTATTTTTTCAGTGGGACTTCATCACGACAACTTACTGATTTTGGGTGTTTCATTTGCTATTTGAACTATATAGATTTTCATTCACATTATAATAGAATAACAACCGCGATGTTCGGGTTATTTGTGCAAGTTATTCATGCAACAAGTGCAAAAAGTAAGTGTTCATTCCATAAGTCGAGTGCAATGTGCAATAACCGCTTTTTGCGCTAGTTGCCAGATATATTTTTTCTGTTTATACGGAAACCAAAATTTCATTCTATTCTAGAGCGATAGATGTGCGCAATTTTCTGAATACCTCCAGGAAAGTGGAAAGTACCAGTTTGCAAAAGCGGGGTCATGGCGGGCACGCTGGGGACAGCGGGACAGACTGTCTGAAAGAGAGACTGTCCTGCCCAAAGCGCGATGTATGCTTACGTTAAGCATAACTCTTCTTCCTCCTCATGAAGTGGTGTTTGGTCATTCTCTGTTCACTGTCTTCATATTTGTCAACGATTTCCCGTGCGCATCTTAAAATGCATAAGAAGAGTTAAGAATTGAAGTTCATCAATTACGTAATATTCATCATGAATTATGCTGTATGAAATGATAGTAAAACACATTGAATTCAACTTTTATGAATTGTACAATGAAGTTATATGGATTATCCACTGAAATGTGCTATGCGTTGACTAAAACTGCCTTCTTCCAAGCTCATTATGGATATACATTTGTCACATTATTGAACATTGGGGAGAATTATTTTAGATCCTCAGATATCTCAAAAAGTATGTTTTTCAATCATCTTAACTTTTTTTTAAATCGAATATGCCTACATACATTTTATAGGGTTTTGTCTGATGAATATTCTCAAAAGTTACGACAATATTTGATTATCAACCTGAGTGTCATTTTTAATGATTTAGAAATACAATGGACTGATCAGATTCAGTTCCAACACGATGAGACTAGTCACTACTGAATAAAATAGGGTAATCAGCACATGTGTAATTCGAAACATAACCGATATGGTCGCCAATAATAATAATAATAATAATAATAATAATAATAATAATAATAATAATAATAATAATAATAATAATAATAATAATAATAATGCGGCAGAGATCTTGGCCGGCCGCATGCAGAAGGCCGTTATTCTCGGTTCGTTGCGTCTGCTCAGGACTCACGATTCTCGGAGCCAGTGACCACTTACCCCGCGGTGCGGGGAGTGGTCATTGGTTAATTTTACTAGCGCGTTCGCCCACTGGGTCGGAGCAGTGGGGAGTACGGACCCGACTAGGCTTGTTTAGACGACAGATACAATAATAATAATAACAATTTATTCACAATAAATCTCAATATTACAATTTTAAAATAAATAATATGTGAATAAATATTTAAACCTTACGAAGTTATTGAACTTGTTGTAAGGATTAGATATTTTCTGAATAATTATTATGGATTAAAAATATGAATGAATGAATGATTTAATAACATAATAACATTTAAACAATAAATGAAAATAACAGTATAATCAGCACATTGGCAGTCACATGGAAATTTTCAATTCTATAAGATTCTGGAAAAATAATCTGGGAGTTTCAAGAATACATTTTTTCACCAGTTTTCTATAAGAATATTTCGACTTTGTTACTTTAATCGAATTTGGTAATTTATCGTAAATAAAGGATGCTAAATATAAAAAGTTTTTTTGTGATTTGGCTTTGAAAATTTTATTTTTAGCAGTAATTTTGTTTTTATTTCGTGTATTATATAAATGTTTATTATACTTACAGCAGTTTTTATGAGAAAATATGTAAGTTATTATATTGAGACAAAATAATTGTCCGATATCCATTTTTTCACTTTCACAAAATAATTTATTGAAGGAATATCGAATATTTTTACCATACATGATTTTTAAGAACCATTTTTGTAAATTTTCCAAATTTTTCAGATAATTCTGATTAATTCCCCCCCATGACAGTATACCATAATTTATTTGAGATTGAAATAAAGAAAAATAAATCATATCCATGTGTTTTTCACTAAGAATATTATGAAGGAATTTTAATTTTGGCAATAGAGGGCGTAATTTTTTTATTAGATAATCAATTTGGAAATTCCATTTCAAATGCCTGTCTATCATGATGCCTAAATATTTGATATGGTCGACTTCTTTTATATATGAGTCATTTATTTTAATAGGTCCAAGATAAGGTAGATGATTTCTATAAGAAGTAAAGGGGAGATAATGTGATTTCTCGAAATTGAGAGTCAATAAGTTATTGTCGAACCAATTTTTCATATTTTCAAAGTCATTTTGTAGGAGTATTTTAAGAGATTGCCATGTATTTGATTTATAGATTATAACAGTATCATCTGCAAAACTGTGTATGGAACCTCTTGTTTTCACATAAAAAATGTCATTCAGGAATATGTTGAATAACACAGGACCTAGACCTGTTCCTTGTGGAACTCCATAATTCAATTTTTTTTCTGAACTAATATAGTCACCTATCTTGACACATAGTTTTCGATTTTCCAGATAACTTTTCATCAATTTATAACTTAATCCACGAAATCCAATTTTTCTAATTTTTGTAGTAATAATTCATGACTCACCGAATCGAAAGCTTTAGCTAAATCTAGAAATAAACAAACAATTGGGGATTTTTCTTCCATGGCTTCATAAATTTGAGTTGTGAGATGGCATAATGCATGCTCAGTTGAGACTTTGCTGCGAAATCCAAACTGGTTTTTAGAAAGAATACTATTTTTTCAAGATATTCATCAATTCTGATTTTCAATATTTTTTCAAAAACTTTCGCTAATGTTGAAATCAATGATATTGGACGATAATTTTGTAATTCATTAATATCTCCTGCTTTGTACAATGGTTTTATCAATCCTGTTTTGAATGCATCGGGGTATTGACCAGTATTTATAATTGTATTGAATAAGTGCATAAGTGGTTTTGCTACTAAAATATTAATGGTTTTCAATATCTCTGATGTTATACCATCAATACCGAGGAACATTACTTTTTCTTACTACAACACTACACTACTACACAATTCAATTCTTTGATCCAAGAAGGATAAAATAAATCAGTCAGTCAGTCATTTAGTTGGTAGTTGACCCTGAGTTGGCTCGTGTTCAATAAATAATGGACTGATTTGTATCCGTACTGAGCTTTCATTTGAGATTTCAATTCTCCAGATTATAATGTTCTCATGATCACAGTAAACTGTGTCATGATATTCTGCTCGAAATTTCGAGTAGAGAACCGCTACCTTTCGTCTTCATTTCGATGGTGCATCTCCAGCTGCTGCCCCCTTCTTATGGTAAATATTAGCTCGCGCCCAGTTCACAAGATTCGTTCAATTCTGGGATCACCAAACCAAACGCAATCTTTTTTTTCTCATTGGAGGTGTATTGACCTCCGTCTTAATATGTACGTTGATACCTGCCTCATTTTGGGGGCTCAAAGAACTCGCAGCCGGTTTCGGATGACATTTCTGATAACAAACTTATATAAAATTCGATACACCTTCATTTATTCAGTCAGTGCACTGTGACTTTCACAAATAGGTAGTCATTTGTTTCAACGATCTGAATGTAGCGGTGAGTTGCAAGTATATTTTCGAGCTGAACAATTTACAATTTATTGATCTAACGGTACGAAATAATTAGGGTCATGAATGCTCGAGATTATTAGCATTGTGACTGAACTTGACCTCTGCGGTTGTAGTGTGGTACATGTGATAACAAAGTCGTTGTTTTGATTGATTTTAATGGTACGACGTGAAGGTTGTATACCTTTCCTCTCGAATGGACAAAGATGTGAAATCGATAAAATGTTATCAGGATAATAGATGATAGCGAACGTACATTCAGATAAATCCATACAAAATCCTCAAATTTTCATTATCCCTTTTCCATCCTCTCTCTGAGAGTAATGTTGCTGAAATCATGGATGGTTGAAGAACCCTGAAACCTGTGGTGATGATGAAATATTCAATATTTTTCCCGATATTCCTTTTCGACCGTTATATCGAACGACTGAAACTTTTAATAGAGTTATCCATTAAAACAAGATGATTTCTCGACAGACTGAAATATCGAATTGATTCCTCTTTTAGGAAAGAAATATATCAAATTACAGAGCTACATTATGCGCCAAAATTTTTCACTCGAGGTGAATCCTCTTGGACAAAGATCGCTTTGGAGTGTCTATAGTGCTGAGATACCGGCAAAACCCTCATATTTCATGATTGTATAGCCTTACCATGGACCGAAATACTCCAGTCAATGATGGGCACTTTTTATGTTTCTTCTGGTTTTGTTGCACTTTCATTCCTTTGTGGAAGCCGTCTGACCTGTCCTTCACTCCGAGGTCTCCGGAAAGCACTTTAGCCTCTAGGGCTTATTGCGCTTTGCTTCCCTATACTTTATGACACCCATTCCAACAACCTAGTCCCCTGCACAAGTTTGTGCAGGTTGATTGCTGGGTGTTTGTCATATTTTTCTGGATCCAAAATTGGTTTTCCATATATTTGTTGCCCTTTATGATCCAGAGCCGCACATTCGCAGAGTATGTGTTGAGCTGTCTCTATCCCTTTGTTACATTGTCTGCAGGTAAGGTTGCCGTTGTACAGCCCTATCTTATTCAGGTGTCCTTTGAGTGGACAACGCCCAGTCAACAGCCCTGTTATAACCCTTATCTTATTGCTGTAACGGTCCTTTCATGAAAGTTCTCCCGTGAGCGGTACTGGGTATATTTCTCTTCAGTTTATTCAATTTGTTTCGTCGCTTTGCCTATCTTTCATATCTGGGTGGATGAAAACAGGTAACCAATCTCGAAAAAACTTATTGGGAGGGCACCTTTCGTTCATTTGGAAGGCTATCTTGAACATGTCGTGATGGTAGTCCATTTTGCTGGTACTGGATCCATAACAAAAAAGGTTGGATGAGACGAATATTAATCTTCTCATTGAACCCAGAACCCAGAATTGCTCCCAAGAATCTTTCTTTTCGATGTATATGAATTCTCAATCATTTATTGGGAAGAGAAATTGAAAGATAGGCGATGGCATCTTCCTTTTTCTCTTTTACGTTTTTGGTATTTTGGTGAATATGTTTCACACTTTCGTTACATATGGTATCCCATGTAGAACTGCTGTATTTTGACATGAAAGCCAAACGATAGATTGTAATTGAATTCTAGGTTCTCCGAATTATTGTTCACTCCTCCTTTTTGGGGACGAATCCTTGAGACATGGGAATCTTTTTCCGTATGTGCATAATATTTGATTCAGCTACATGTGAGCAACTTATTTCAATATTGAACAAACTCGATGCCTTCACCGAGTCATCGTGGTTTCACGAAGAAGAAAAGCACTGGAAAAGTTTTCCACTTTGTCAGTAACATTGTTGAAGCTCTAGATAGATTCAGAGTGGTTCTTGGATCAATCATAGACTTTTTTAAAGCTTTTGAATGGGCGTCAACCACACTAATCCCCTCACAGAAATTATCGACATATGGTTGTCATGGATGATTTATTCAATTTGGTTTATTTGTTCAAAGGTTAGCCTGCTTATAAATATTTCGGAATTGGCATAACGTTACACAAGAAAATATTCGTTTTTTCAAAATGATAGCGGCATATCAATCTCTTTTGTGACGATTTCATCTATTTGGAGTTCATTTCATCCATAATAATGTACCAGTGGAGAATTTCTTTTATGCTCTGGCTGGGAGATCGACAAAAGTGGTTTTGCATGTTTTCTGAAACAAACGATAATGTCAGTCGCCGTTTACCCGTACAAGGATTTGCCCTTGAGGTGAGACATTGAGTGATTTCAGTGGGAGCCAAAAAACATGAAAAACTTATTTACCATTTGTGATACCCGTTATTACTCTTATGCTCATATTGACAGAGCAGCGTATTGACATACGCCCATACCCGATTTTTCATGAAACTGCAGATATTATATGTGTTCTCAACAAGTCTTAATGTGGGTTTCACAATTACGTCAAATATCAGTTTTGGTGACCAGGAATCTTACTTCAAATGGTGAAACCTATTTGATCCTTATTTCGCACAAGTTTTGACTTGGAAAGGTATCTTTCGTATGGGGATGACTGCTGGTAAACCCATTTGAAACAGTATCTGCTACACCACTGATTGGAATAATTGGCGAAATAAAAATTGAAAATAAACATCGTAGAACAATATAAAGCGATTAGAGTCGATGTATGCAATGATTTATCTGGAAATGATTGAAAATCTTACAAGGAGTGTTTGGGGACAACAATGGAGTTTAATTATTTATCTCGACTGAGGAAATTTGGATTACTGTAATCCTAAAGGAGAAGTGCAGATTGTTACTGAAATGCAGTAATATAAATATGTTGAATGTAAATTGCGAAAAATCCACAAGTTTTATGGAATTGATTTTTCAGATTGGAATTCAGAGACATGAATCGAGCCAATTGCGTGACATTAATATGTTTGGGATTGCTGGTACCCGTCAGGTGAGGAAAACTCAGTTTCACCCATTATTGTTTTTGTACAGTATGCATTAATAGTATATTGCTTAATGAGCAAGGAATGCTACTCATTTCCCACAAGCATGAAGTTTTCATCATACGAGTGGGAAATTACCATTTTATGCGAGTTACAAACTAAATCATTTAACAAATAACATGAACCTCAAATCTGCTGCAATTCAAACTTTTCTTTTAGGTACAATTCGATAGGTAAATAGAGCTGTCATTGCTTGAAATTTGGGATTCCATAGTACACCTGACTTATTGTAATAATTACTACAACTGTAACACAATGAAGTCATTGTTTTACAACTGTAACATAATAAATTCATTGTGATGAAATCGACAACATACAATTTACCTCATTGTTCTACCAAGCAGTTTTGTGTTTTAGCCGTAGAAAAATGAATTTTTACACTCCCATGGTGGATATGGTTATTACATGCTCATAACGCGTGTCTGAAAGGGGTTCATTATATTAAATCTAGGAAGATGTATGGAAAGTTTCATCGCCAATTTATGATATGACCTGGTGAATCTGTCAAAAATATTCATTCATTCCCAGAAATGTTTTCAATTTGAAACTTGGTTTGAACAATTCTTCATATTCTCCCTTGAATTCTGTTTTATTTCGCTATATTTTCATTTCATATTTTACACTCATTTCAATATCGTTTTGTTTTCTTTTGAATTTCTGATTCATTCAATTCTCAGAAAAATCCAAATTCAATTCTATTGTTTGGAAATCATTCACAGATCATGAAAGAGCAATATAAATAAGTATATTCAAAGGAAAAACTGTTCCTGGATTCAAATATTCAGTTTTAATAAATCAACAAAGTCATTCCCATGCAATGAACTAGTGTTTTCGAGAAATGAGTGTTTTTTCCTGAAAAATCATTATTTTTACCAAATATACAGGAAAAATTGAATATCTCATTAAGAATTCATTTATTTGGGAAAATTTTCGAAGAGAGGTAGTGTGAAATAAAAAAACATGTAGTTTTTCATGACTAGAAACGTGGGAAAACTGACAAGTAGATTGTCGACTACTAGATTAGAGATAGTTTAGTTGATTGGTATTTTAATTAATCCGCTACCACGCTGGATTCTGTAGAGGGAGATCTAAACGCAATGAGGAGATGTATGTCAATACGAAGGACTGTTCAGACAAAATGGTTTGTGGTATTGGTTCTACGCCATGGGAAAACGTTTTTTATTGTGAAATTACATAAAAAAGTAATATTCACCTGAAAAAAAGCTATGGCGGACGTTCAATAAGATTCTGTGTTTTCCAAAGTTTCTCTTTTCCTAAAGTGAACATTATAGATATAAAAAAAAAAATTCAGGTCGGTGAAAAATAGAATTTCGATGAAGCAGATTATTTAGCGAGTAGGTAACTCATTTTCGTGAATCCAAGAAAAAAGATTTTGCGAGATCAAACGGGGTCACACTGTATCTATTGGAGCCTGGACCTTGGATAGGAAACATGAAAAGAACGTTATGAATTTAAACGTTAATGGTGAAAAAGACAAGTTGAATAGAAAAAACTTGATTGACTTATTATCTAGAAGGCATATGTGAGATAGAAGAAGAGAAATCATAATCAAGTATTCAGTAGGTAGGATTATGGTTGGCTGGGTGGATTTTGGTCAATTTGTTCAACGGGATTTCATTGGCTTGATTGTCTGAATGACTATTGAGAATGTAGGCAGGTTACATCTTTTTTCTTCAGTTATCACTAGAAGACTATATTGCAGGTATTGGCAATTATGCCTATTTCCAATTGTAATATTTCATAAATCTGTCCTTGATACCATTTGGGTCAGTAATATAAGCAATTGAAGTTTGCACCAATACCACTTGACAAAAACAAACAAAATTGTTGCTCAACATCGTTAAAAATGGAGAATAAGTTCAACTTTTCAGAGTATATAGTATTTTTCACAGTAAATGATAGTGGCTTATAAACTGCATTAAACTGCCCGATTTAATCCCATTGTGTAGAAAATCATCTGGTAAAAAATGCAAATGTGCTACAGGGTCGAACATAAGAAATTTGAATTTTGCATAATGCAAGGTAGAGTATTGGCCAATTTTCAGACCGATATTTTCTTATTGACGTTATATATTCAGAACGACAGTTTATTAAACGTGTGGATTCCATTATCACTTGTCTCTTGTCAATTTTGCGATATTTAAAGCCCATTGCAGACAGAGCTCGCCAAAGAGTAGTGAGGCCACAGTTGATGTGAGTTTCGTCATTGATGAGCCGCTGTTTCAGACTTTTGATTGTAGGGACACGCTGCTCATCGTACATAGTGTAGATTTTTCGCCTTATCAAATCTTTTTCTTAGTCGTGTAGACTTTTTGTGACACCGGAATCTTTACGCTTTTTTCTTGATTCCATGGAATTTTCAACAATTCGTCTAACTGAAGTAAGAGGCACCTTCGTCAAATTACTGGTTACTTTTGCTGCAGCACCCGCGTTATATCCTTGCTGAAGTAAGGAACTATACACACTTTTTATAATGATTTTCGCGTCACAAGATAAGTGATTCTTCTTTAACGAACCACTGGAAGAAGCACTACTACTTTTTATCCACGGACGCCACATACTGCCTATTCTGTACGTTGGGGTATAAAATCTTTGCTATTTATGTCTGTAATAACAATTAAATGTTATAAAATTATTGCACGCCGTAACACAAGTGAATACTTCCAATGAAATACAAAGACTAAGATGAACAAGAAGTCTAAGCTGTAATCCTCTACAATCCCTCTCTGAGCAACAGAATTACCTGAATCCGGTCCTTTTACATTTATGATGTGCATCTCGGAATTTACAACTTAAGGGTCTAATTGGTTTTATTATAATCCTTCAGTCAATACCATTCATTGTGAAAACTACTATACCCATCAGTTATTCACCGAACAAGCACTTCAACTGAAATATATTCAATAAGTGATCCACTACCGCGGTAACATGGTAACATCTCGTCATATCAAGAATTTGCTCTAAGAAAACATAAAAAGCATCAGAAGAAATATTACTATTACAAGTCTTGAATATATCAAGGCATCGTATAGTCTCATAAATTCCAAAGAGTTGGAAAACTAATTACTACCAAACTTATCACGAGTAATGTTAAAATTTCTCTTTACTCTCCTGATCAATCTGTTCACGGAATTCAACTAGTCAAAAAGGATTATGGGTATTTCGACTATAGGCGAGGTAATCATTCTGATTTTATCACAGTCTAAAACCACAGCTGTCTGATAATCCTAAACTCCAAACGATATAAATATATATATTATTGTCCCGATATTCAGTACAGTTTCATGAAGTTTTTGCCAAACTAGGGTCGTTCGTATCGTGTTGTGTGGTCCCCTACAAAATGAATTTAAATTGTGTACAGTGGACTAAGAGGAAGATTTTGATTTTTTCAATGACTGCTGTGGTCATGAGTGTTTTGGTTATACTACTCCTCATTTACTTTCTTGCAATTGATGCCGTAGAGGAAAATAACGCTGATAATTGGCGAGTATTCTTATTTTGTTTTGTTGTAATGCTTACATTACGAAAAATTGCTAGCACAACCACACGATTGATAAGTGGAAATCGCCCTGGGAAGCTGAAATCACCCTAGGTTGATATCATTGTCATATCGTGATCTGTTAACAACCTAGTATCCTAAAAAATGAGTGATTTTAGCTGAGAATTTCATTCCACTCATTTTGCTCCAGATGGATTCAATCAGCAATTCAATTGTATTTTCGAATAGTTTTGGCATTGAATTTTTTTAGCGATTCTCCCGCGAGCATGAATTGAAATTCCGGAAAATTTCCTCAGGAAATTTTTCACTCAAAAATAACTATAAAAAACTAACCACAAAAACATCTTGAAGAAAGCTTTACAAAAATGAGTTATTTGATTTTTTCCACACATGGGGATAATGATTTTATAATTCAGCCACCATAAAAGTTGGGCAGTTTTCAAACAATGTACAGGAGTGTTTCTGAAGACTAACCAAGTTACCATGTTTCGAAGGATTCAATTTGCACAGTACTTTCTCACTATGAGTAATTTTTACTGTAGCCTGATTTTCATAAATAAATATAACATATAAATACATTTTTCCGAAATCTGATGTGAAACTGACAAGAAGAGATAATAATCACCATTTATCGCCTTATCTTCTATCCAATAATATATGAGGTAATCGAAAATTGCAAAACAAATATATCTATAAATGGAGGCATTTGTGGTGTTTCAAAAGGATACATTTCTTGTGTTTTCGATGACAGAAAGTTGGTGTGGAAAATGGTGAAGTTTTACCACAAACTTTGGCCTGTATCTCCGGAAATAGATGTGCCGGCGAAAATTTCATTTGGAATTTTCATAGAGGAGACTGAATCACTCAAGTTTCACAAACAATTTTTTTTTGAAATTCAGATGCTCACTGTAATCGAAGTTTTACCGAGAATTTAGCGCGAAAATGTCCTTCGCTAGATCCGCTGCCAGATTATAAATTAAGGTAGATGTGTCAATCCTAACCAAACCTACCTATCCTGCGTAAAACAGAAATCTATCCTGACCAAATCCAACGAAGCTGTCGTAAAGAATGTTTTCATTCTATCTGTTCAAACCAAACCTAACTGACTTGACGTTACAAGGATTATTTCTCCTAACCAATCCTAACTGAGCTGGTGTCTGGAAATTTTTTTGAGCAAGTTCTGTATTTGAATTCGCAGAGAATTAGAAGTCAAAACACGCCGCGAGGATCAAAAAGTGGAACTATTCAGATATAAAATAGGATCTCATTTACATTTTGTCAATTTCGCTTCAATTCAGTCCAGTATGAAGTGTTGACTAAATAAAATATGTGTACAACTGAATATTATTAATGCACATTTCCGTAATATTTCTCCAAAAATAGTGTGGATGTTTTTCCACGAAATGTGGTAAGCATATTGATAAAATAATACTAAATTGTTCATAACATAATCTGAAATTTCTCTTTTTTTTGTCTGAAAAGGGCCTTGCCATGGTTCTCCCCCAATTTTTTTCCAAAATTTTTCATCCATATCTAGATATTATGAAGTTCTCCTTGAAATTTCATCAAAATCTGAGCGATCCAGCTTTCTGATTGGTGCACACTAGTCCATTAATTTGGGTACTACCCATTGGACTGTCATTATAAAAAACTCAATATTCCTCTTGTAGTACACTCAATTCCGTGTGGCGATGGGAGAGTGAAAACAATTCCTGCCAGAAGAAAAAAATCACCCCCGATTCGGAGGAAAGCGCACTCAGTCTCGCTGCTTGTCGACTGTTCGCTTCCGATTCAGCTGGAATCTGGCCGAAACCCACAGGAGACGTTTCTATCGGGAATTACTTGGCGAAAATCAACATCAATAGCATAGATGTAGTTCCAACTTCGACTGGAGAGCCTGCATCCGAGTTGATTCGTTCTGCTACAAGAGTATTCAAACAAGACATAGAGGTGAGCAATATCGATCATTTCACGATCAAAATCAGCGAATATTTCCATCGTATGTTGAAAATCCCATATGAAGCGGGACATTTTCGATCAATCACAGCAATTAATGCCCGGCGGGACATTTTCGGGCTGGTAAATACCCGGTAGGTATCGAAAAATACCCACTCGGTCCGTGTATCTATAGTAACGATTGTGAAACTGTACATTTGTCATCTTGACAGGCATAAATACTGAATTTTAAACGTCGTTGTTTTAACTCCGGAAATATTCTACCGAATTACAGTCGTGCATCAAAATAAACCTGATAATTTTCCATTCAAGCATGTTGTCATTAAAAAAACTGCATTCGGTTATTTTCATATTTTGCCTTCGGAGTCGAGCTCTTTCGACAAAATATGAAAATAAACTCATGCAGTTTTTGGACAACATGCTTTCACGGAAAATTATCGGTAATTTTGAAGCATTGTGTAGTTACTGCCGATAACATATCATGTCAGTTTCAAAATTTCAAATTTCAGAAAACTTCAACCATTTCCAGCTACAATAATTGACACTATTGCAATGCATAGTTTCGATTTAAAATAATCACGTAATTTTGACTCTAATTCGAAAACAAATTCTTCGCTTCGGGTAAATGATAATAGTAAATATTCGAAATCAATACGAATCATAGTGTCCTCTCCCTTGGTCTGTCCATTCGTTGTTTCCCGAACATATTGGAGATTTTTCATCCATCTGATCTAACCTGAACTAACTTTGAGACTAGGAAAGAATATCTGCACTGAAGGAATTACTAGCAACTACCTGATAGAGGTTGAATTTGTCTCAACATCCCACACAACACGATGACTTGACAAATATAATACAAAGGGGTAACATCAACTTGGTGGAATTTAATGCTAGAAAAACCCAGACATGTATCTTCTCAAAGAAAGTCAGAATGACCATTCCTACATAGTCAAGTATCTCGATGCTGGAAATTACGATCAGTAATAATCTCTCATGGGAAAACCATGTGAGATCGATCGCTAAAAGTGCTCCCCAGAAGCTTGGATTTTTATTTTGTGTGAAGAAATACTTCCCTTCTCGTCAGTTTCTAATGATCTACAAGGCTCTTGAAATATAGTCCTCATGTATAGAGTTCAGCACCAAAATATTCATTGAAGCTTTTTTATTTTATTCAGAGATTCAGGGCTCACAGACTCGCTCACTTCGTTGGAGCATCATAGAAGGATCGGAGACTTGTTTCTCTTCTATCTTCACGGTCGGTGCTCTTCTGAATTATCATCAATCTTTCCACCCTTGGTAGTATCTATACGGATGACCCGAGGAGTACAGAATTCCCACCCTTTCATTGTGAGCTTGGAGACCTATCGAACCTCTCTTGCTCAGGGAATCTTTTTCCAATAGAACAGCTAAACTTTGGAACTCCTTGTCGAGAGATGTTTTTCCTGAGGCTTACAAACTTCAGAAATTCAAAGTGAATATTAATTCGTATTTCCTGTCCCTTATTGATTCACGCAGTGTTCTTTGAACATTTCAGGGCTTTCCTTTCGTATGAATTTGCATACAAAAAAAAATAAAAAAATCATATATTAGTAATAAGGAAAATATTGTTACGATATACCTCTGCAAAATCTCAATTCTGACACCACTGTTACGACTTATCCTTGGGTTCGATGATTAAAACACCAAACAACACTAAACTTCTTTTATTATAACTCTCTATCACAATACAATACAACACAATCACTTAAATCGCTCCGATAACTTTCCAATGCTCGGTACTTAAACTCTCTGTACTAAAAATTCTGCTGTCGGCGTGAGCGGCTCCTGCTTATATAGGCGCTCATACAGAGGAGAATCATCCAGACAAATCTTGACAATCGAATATTCTGGGTGAGCCGCGATCACGCAGGTATAATCTTTCCTGGAACTGCCGCACCAATTCGCATCCACAGTCGGCAGGGCCAGCGCCAGCACATTTCGTTACAATATTATAAATTACAGCATTTTTTTAATTCAGTCCTTATTGTTTCAGGCATCGGTCAAAGGAACCATAAGGCCAGGAGGGAAATCTGTGATAATAAATGTCGATATAAAAGATGGATCAATATCGCGATTGAACTTAGATACAGACGAGAGCTACGCACTGAAAATCAGTGAATTAGCTGATGGACGAATCGAAGTTATCATATCAGCAGCTACTTTCTTCGGAGCACGACATGGTCTTCAAACTCTTACCCAATTGATAATATTCGATGATCTGAGGGATGAGTTGCAAATACCGAGGTGAGTTGGAGATGGACCAATTCCACTCATCTAAAGGGTACAAATATATTTTGATGTGGTTATACATGAACGATCTCCTGGTTATAAGAGCAACATTATACTTTTTGCTCACGAATTATCATTCATGACACCTAATGTCAAAATATATCGATATTTTATTTATCTGTAGGTGACAGGAGATGGAGCTTATTAGGCATCATTAATCCAATTGTGCTTTCACTTGTGTATCTGTAAAATAAAACTGAAAAAACTATTGAGTAATCAACTAGTTATACCATTTACATATGCAACTTTCAACTGTATTTCATCAAGTAGAAACAGCTTTGAATTTCAAGACGTTGGTCGTCCTTTCAGAAGGTGAACTACTGTGCTCACAAAGGTTCAACTTGGTTGAATCACTCACAAATTAGAAAATATGTTTCTCTAATCAACAACAAAACTCAATTCATTTGAATTAGAACTAGTGAAAAACAAATTAGCCTTAGAACGATTTGGAGAAGTTATGGAGTTTCTATATAGAAACTATGGATATCAAATGTCGATCTTTTGTTTGTCATTACTACTACTACTACTAGATCTAGTAGTTCTTCCATGTGAATCTTAGTTCAGTGAGTCTTAAGGCATGATTTTTGCAAAAGAGAACATAAAATTTGCCTTTTCAAAACCTCCGTTAGGTAACAATAACTCTCAGGTACTCTCGTCAAATATGGGTAAAAATTGGGATTTTGCTCAAAAGGAAAGAGAGAAATTGCAAAATTTCCAGGTCTCTCCTTATATTTGCCGAGCTGGAAGTTTAAATATGAAGTAGAGAAAACGAATAATTCGGAGATACATGAAGTCAGTGGTGATGTCTTCAGCAGAAAATACATTGATCAAAGTTGACGATCTATCAAAACTCGGTCCAAAAAGCATCATACGCATATTCGATACGGAGAATTGGAAACCCTCAAGGCCATCGAATTGGTGAAAACAATTTACAATTGATTGGGAATAAACATTACAATAGCCTTAGCGATGGAAGTGTCGAAACATAAATGATTAGTGACAGAGAGCCGATCCCATTCAGTTCACTCGTTACTTCGATTTCTATAGGTCATTTGGGTTTTGAACTGATATTAGAGGCAGGTTATTAAAATAACCTATAGCTTAGTTGGATAGAATTAGGATTTCAATTCATTTCAGAAAACAATTTCAAGTTATCCGGGGAATATTTGAATATTAAAATAGGGTGGTAATATCCAAAATAAAATTTATCGAAGAATATTCCTTAACAAAAAATGTATTTCAAAAATTAAATATTATCACTCTGGCCAGAAAACCGAATGACGCTTCGTTTTTAATAATAATATTATATATATATATATATATATATATATATATATATATATATATATATATATATATATATATATATATATATATTCATTTAATATAGGAATCCTAATATACATTATAATATAAATGTTACATCATAGTATCAATAACATAACAAAATAATTACAGAACAGTAATGTGTATTAACTAGTAACTTCTTTATTTATTGTTATCTTACCTAAACAAAAAAATGTTGAGAGAAATAACACAAAGTAAACTATATCAAAGAAACGATTCAGCTGTATTTGGATTTTATGTGGTTCAAAAGTAGATTTTTGAACTGCAAAGTAGAGTTGCTACTCATAATATCACGCGGGAGTTTATTGTATTCAATCAGGGAGTAGGAAAGAATAGGGAGTTCGTGGATCATGAATAGTTAGTTCTTGACACATAAAAATTCATGTTACCTCTTGTAGGATAATAGTGGATTTCGTTTCGGTAAACTATGAACTGATTGAAGTAGCTAGGGGGTTGCCCTGATTTTATTTTGAAAATGAAAATCATAGAATGGTGATATCAAAAGCAGCCAGCTTGTGCAGGAACTCTCATTCCTCTATTCTGCAGTTTCTGCAAGGATGAGATACAGTTAGCATCAAGAAGAAAGAGTAAGGAAGGACAATATTTGAAGTGCCGTTTGATTATAGAGTTATAGACTGTAAGGGAAGCTTGTCAATAAGTGACTATTGACGCGTTTGAGAAAAATATTTTCCCTGGAATTTTTTCATAAATGTATTTGAAATGTTTTTCATGAATCCTAAATATTTAAATTCTTCAATCAGTTCAACATTTTCCCCATACATTTCAATATTTACCAGATTTTTATCAACTAGGTTATGCTCATGTTGAGTGGTTATAATCATGGATTTTGTTTTGTTGATATTGAGTTTTGATTTGTTGATACTTTGATAAGTGTTATATTGATTTTGTGAATAGCCCTCGATAGGTCGACATCACTTGTTGTCAGTAAAGTGTCATCAGCGAATAGATTCATGAACTCACATTCTTCAATCTATTTTATATCGTTCAGATATAAGAGGAACAATAGCGGTTCCAGCACACTGCCCTGTGGAACACCGGTATTGACGCTTTTCATAGTTGATAAAGCGTTATTTACCTTTGTTATTGAGACCTATTCTATTTTGTCTAGAAATTAAATCAATTGTGAATAGAGTAACTATTCACAAGCTAGCTTATGACTTATATTTATATTTTTTCTGACGAATTCCGATTTATAAACTCAATTCATTTATCGCGTGGATTTTGACTTGTTGATTCAATTTATGGAAGTAGTAAATTTGCTACGATGAGAAAGGTTTCAATAGTCACTTCACATACCCGGTGCAGTGTAGTAGGAAGCAGATTGAACCACACCACGTTTATTCGAAACTAAAACTATTTAAAAATGGTTGTATTCGGGATGTCAAACTCTGTATATTCAAATTGAACTTTTAAAAAATTGTACGCTTCCAGGGATGTTTTCATCACAGACGGTCCCGCTTACCCACACAGAGGAGTCCTACTGGACACCTCCCGGAACTACGTGTCCGTCGACGTCATCAAGAAAACCCTCAAAGCCATGGGCGCCTCGAAGCTCAACTCCTTCCACTGGCACATCACGGATTCGCACAGCTTTCCCTACGTCTCCAAATCGCACCCGAACCTCACCAAGTACGGGGCGTACTCCCCCAGCAAGGTGTACACCAGGAGCGCCATCAGTAACATCATCGAGTACGCAAGGATACGCGGCATCCGGGTTATCCCGGAATTAGACGCACCTGCTCACGTCGGAGAAGGCTGGCAGGACACCGGCCTGCTGACGTGCTTCAATTGGCAACCCTGGCAGGACTTCTGCGTTGAACCGCCTTGCGGGCAGTTCGATCCCACGCAGGAGAAACTGTACGATGTTCTGGAAGGTAAATTGCTCTTCAACCCTTTCTTTTCTGAAATGTTTTTTTCATCCGAAGTCGTTACGACTGGTTGGAATATTTGACGAAGAGTAGGTTTTTTTCTCAATTTTTGCAAGGTGTCCTATACTATCAACAACACAACAGTAAATTCAACCTTTCCATAGACATTTCTACCACAATTTGAAAAAATAGGAATTAATATTGGAATCTATACAACTTTAGAAGGGTATCCGATAATTGTAATGGTTCGGACTTCCGTTGTCTATATATTATTAGCTCTATTGAAAGCTGTTGCTAAGAACGAATGGATAGAAATCAAGTCAGAAAATCAAATCAAAATATTTTTTTGTGGTCAATTATGAAATTGGGGATTGATTATAATAATAATAATGTTCATTAAACAATTCAAAAAACAACATTAAGAATCAAACTCATTAATAAACTAAATGCATAATCCCACGAAGTAAAACTTGTTGTGGGATATTCGTATTACTCATGTAAGGAATGCGAAAGAATCATTAGGATCGAAACAGGTATAATTAGTTTGTATTCAATATATCATAAAATAGTTATCTATTAGAAAGTAGTATCCATTCCTTCAGATTTTTTTTGTAGCATATAAATGATTTATAAATAATATTGTCTTTCTGATTTCCTGTGGTACAGTGTCATATAGATATGAACAAGTGAATGCATAATTTTTTTGGCCAATTGTTTTATATACTTTCGTTTTCAGAGTTATTTTATCTTTATGTCTGGTTTCGTAGTGATGCACATTGTATTTGATTTCATTTCTATTTTTGAAGAGAATAATCATTATATTGAAACAAAATAGTTGCCTGAGATCCATCTTATTACTCTCTTCATAAAGTGGGTCAGAAGAATATCTAATATTTTTTCCATATATAATTAAAAAAAAATATTTTCGAAGAATTTCTTATAGTTTCAAATAAGTATCATTTACACCTCCCCAATTAAGAATTCCATAATTCATCTGAGACTGGATGAGAGAGTAATATAATATTTCTATATAGGGAATTTTGAGAAATTTTTTGAAAACTTGAATTTAGGGATCAAACTTCTCAGTGTTTTAGAAAGATTATTTGTATATCCCACTCGAGATGTTGGTCAATAATTATACCTAAATATTTAATACTATTCACTCTTGAAATAATATTGTCCTTGTCAATTCCGATTGATCCCAAGTTTTCATTTAAATTTTCATCACTAGTGAAGGCAATATATTTAGTTTTTTCGAAATTTATTGTAAGTAAATTGGAATCAAACCAACTTTTCGAATGTTTCAAATCGTTTTTAGCCATTTTTTCGATATAGATCCAATTTTCCGCATGGTATGTTATAACAGTATCATCAGCATAGCTATGAATGTTTCCAGCTGTATTCATATAAAAAAGATCATTAATATATATATATATATATATATATATATATATATATATATATATATATATATATATATATATATATATATATATATATATATACATATATATTAAAAAGTAATGTCAAATATTTTTGGTTTACTCAGAATTTTATCAATTTCATTATACTGTGTTCTATTTTTAGATGATTTTGAAATAATTTTGTTATTTGTCCTCGAAATTTTAAGTAGCAACTCATACGAAACTGAATCAAAAGCCTCTGATAAATCAGGAAATACAGTTATGGTTGCTATATTTTTATCTAGTGAATTATATATCATTCGTAACGTGGACAATGGAATCTTGAGTTGGTATTTTTTTTTCGAAAAATCAAAGAAAATAATGATGTTACAAAATATCGAGATATCGAATATGAAATATGAGTCGAAAAAAATTTTATATAAAGAAATAGGCAAATAAAATGATATTGTGACAGTATTATTTCATTCATTTCTTTATATAAAAATTTTTTCGACTCATATTTATTATTCGATATCTCGATTTTTTAAAACAACATTATTATCTCTGATCAATCAATCCTCATTTTCATTATTGACCAAAAATATTTGATTTTGATTTGATTTTCTCACTTGATTTGTATTTTTATCCTTTCGTTCTCAACAACAGGTTTCAAAAGAGTTAATAGTATAGACAATGGAAGTCCGACCTATTACCATTCAGCGAGGAACATAGAAAACCACATTTAAGCAAACTACCCCAATAAGTTGCTGCGATTATTTGAAAAATAGTTCCTACTGAATAGAACAAATTCAATTAGTCTGCAACTTATCGTATATCACAAATTTCCCTATCAAAAAAATACATATTCAACAAAATATTTATCTTTGACTTTTCGGAGAGCAAATCCGCTTCCGTTCTCGAAACTTTTACAAATCTTCTCTTCTAGTTTCGTTTTTATTTTCGTTTTTTGTGAATGTCAGAAATTTGAGTTGTGACATATGTCTTTCAAGAGTGGCGGCCATGAGCGATCCATATCAACCGAACTGTTGATTGTATTGTTACTCCATTGCAAGCAAAAATAACCCCTTAGGATACAATTGTGTCCACGTATCCGTTCTGAAAACTGAAGTGATTCTTTCCTTCCAATATGAAATTGTGATTATTTATTCGAGGTTAATCTTTCGCTATTTATCACCGTATCATTTATAAAATCAGTGATGTTACCAACTGATTGAGAGCATCACGATCCAATTGATTCCGAACGTTGTCATAGACGAGATTAGTCCTCGTTAATGGTTGAATTATAATTAATCCACATCCAGGCATCGAGCCTTGGCATATAACTGGTTGATCCAGATCGAAATATATGGGCAATCGTAATGTGAGCTTTTCGATGTTTCATATTTCATTCAACGATGCATTCAATCTGTTGGATCAGTTCGAATAAGCCTATTTGCCGCGAAATTTCAGAACTCGTCTAGCAAGCTTCGGGAAAAAATTCAAATAAAATAGATTATGACCAAATATAAACTAGTCCAATTTAGCGCAAATCTCTAATAGCATATTTGTGCTAAGTATCGAACAAACATGCATCGAATACATAAATGTACCATTTCATAATATATGAAGGTGATTGCAATCTGACGTTTCTTTTGGGCACTATATCATCTACATTTTTCTCTTGACTTTTTTCTTCTTTTACAACTGACCCTTATGGGCCTGAAATATCAAAATATAAATTATCTTGTGTCTGTGCAGTAGTTTTCATCCACCTCTGTATATATATGACAAAAAGAGTTTCTCTTTGAAAGGAGTAATAATTCTGTCTGAATATTTTATCCATATCTGCCGATATTCATTACTGATATTGATTTTTCAACGAGTATGATTCTGATATATCGCTACTTCAAGAATCAATTCATGTGTTTGGTAAGGTTCATTTGAGCTGAATCACCTAGTTTTGAAGGAATGTTTCGACCAACTTACGTATTTTGAACTGCTGAACATGAATCAAAAGTCAAAGCGTGGCGCTCTGCTTTTGGTTTTTATCCTTATGTGTCCTTTTATTTTATAACTCAACCTTTTTTTAATACATCATAAAACTCGAATGAATATTCTTGAAACGGTTTGATGGAAGTGGTGTAGAGTATTGGAGAAGGTGGAATGAGATATAAAAGGAACATACTTTTATTTGGTGCAAGAAAAAAGGTTGAATATAAGGGCCATATATTCCAAACGAAAGAAGAGAACAGCGTTTCGAATTCGGATTCATATCAACGTTCTAAAAACGTGAGTTGGCCCAATTTTTTTTTTCAATTACTTCAAGCCTATCAAAAGAAAAAAAAATTGATACTATAGTATCAATAGGAAAAGTTTCAAGCCTATCAATAATATCCGGGACAAAGAATAGTTTGTGTTGAAATCTTTATTTGTATGAATATGATCATTTTTTTAATATACTACACACACATATAATTATAACTTTTCAAGTGCTTGTGGTGAAAAAATCTATTATCTCACTATTGTGCAATATTCATTTACAATATGCATATCTGGTTTCCTGAAAACGGAGTTTCAACAAACTTCATAATTTTTCTTGAATATGAGTCGTCACTCATCATTTGTACAACTGTATTATGACTATAACGTAAGGAATTGTGAAGGAAAGCAGAGCAGGCAAAGTGTTTCGGTTCACGCGAATAATTCCTGCAATTGTGAACGAAGGAGCCAATTTCTTCAAATAATTCAAGAGGTACGTCACTTCCTCACTAACTGGGGACATTTCCACTTTTTCTTGTAGGATATAACAAGCTTCGACGATTTTGTGTCCAGAACGCTCCAGCCTGTCACACGCCATAATTAGAAATGATATTTGTATCTAGAACAAAGAAAGTTTTCATCTCACCTGCTGATTGCCATTTTTCGTATTAACAGTTTGTTGTAAAGAACAGATTAGGCCGCTGTATTAACAGGAACTGAAAACCATGAATACCAATATCTTCAGAGCCATAATATAATTCTAAATGTAAAGAAAGGTGTAGTTCGAATGCTATTACACCATTCGACATGCTAATTTAATTTCGACTCCATTGTACAGACTCCAGAAGAATTCTCTGAACATACACCTATATAACAGACTACCTTCTAGAATGAAAAGTTTGGCTTTCATTCAATTCAAATTAGAAATCAAAAATTTTCTGTTGGAACATTGATTTTATAGTGTCAATGAGTATTTTTTTTTAAACAAAAATGAATTTGATTCTATGTGATGGACACTCCACACCTGAATGTTCTCATTCCTAATCAGTTACTATTTTGTCTATAATCATTTACTCTGTGTTTTACATTTTATCTGTTTTTCTCTTGACGTTCTACTATTACATTGCATATTGTAGTGAAATAAATACTTCTAAATACTTCTACTTCTATTCGAGGAGGTAGATAAGTATTGAAATTCACCTATGGATAGAAGGAAATCTCTTTTACATCCTTTCTCAAATTCAATCTACAAATTTCCAAATGATTTGATATCAAACTGAGATATTAGTCGAATTCTGTCAAGTTTTGACATTTCTTTCAAATCTAATTTACTCCGAAGATTTGAATTCCACAATTATTTAAATGTTTTTCTACCAGTGATTTGTTACTTTTCCAATCATTTGTCGAATTTAATATTCCTCTTCCAATGTTTTCATAGTTATTGATGTTTCTCGTTTTCTGTTCAATATGATTTGTCTTCCGTTGTGGACAATCTGATCAAACATCTATTCGTCTCTGTGAAGTTCTGATGATTGGTATAAATCATACGTCGAAATACTCAGACACGTGTGAGGGAATCAGAAACTGAGGGACAATCTTAAGACGGCCTTTCAAGAATTTCAACAAATGTGATAATTACAGCTTCAAATGATCAAGATGAAATTCAATTTTTTTGTTCGCTTTTTGAAAATAAGCAAAAAATAAGTAATTGGCACGAAATTCGGTACCCGGGTTTTTTTTGACGTGGGAAATCATAATTTCGCATTGATTTTTATGTAACATCTAGAGGGCGCTGCGTACGCTGTCATTATTTATTTCAAATTGCCGTAACTTTTTTGACAGTAAACTTTTCCAAGTAAAAAAGGTACACTTCCTCAACAACGCTGGAGGTGATAGTTTTACAATTTTCTATATCGGTGCATATTACTTAGCTCCTAGGGCGCTGAGTGAAGTTGCTGAGAACATTACAAAAACTTAGTATGTGCCGGATCTCGTCAAAATAAACAACTTTTTCCTATAAAATGTTTAACGAAAAATGATTCGTGTTCGAAATACAGATTGTTGAAATTTTTCAAAACATGGTAGGTACATCCATGTTTCAACAATCTTCATTTCGTAAACGAATCATTTTTTGTTACACATTTTATAGGAAAGAGTTGTTTATTTTGACGAGATCCATTACACACTTAGTTTTTGTAATGTGCCCAGCAACTTCACTTAGCGCCCTAGGAGCTAAGTAATATGCATCGATATAGAAAATTGGAAATATCTCGAAAACGATCATCTGTTGAGGAGGTGTACCTTTTTTTACTCGGAAAAGGTGTGAGAATGAGGTTATTTCATTAAAAGTACCAAAAGTTCACTGTTGAGAAAGTAAGGGCAATTTGAAATAAATAATGACAGCGTACGCAGCGCCCTCCTGATGTTAAATGAAAATTAATATGAAATTATGATTTCCCACGTCAAAAAAAACCCGGGTAGGTACCAAATTTTGTGCGACTAACTTATTTTTTGCAAGAGTTATTTTCGAAAAGTGAACAGAAAAATTCAATTTCAACACCCTGTATCTTCGAAACGAAGCATTTTCGGACACAAGTTCATGTAGACTTTTTTTTTTTAAATTGTCTCAGGAATACGTCACTTGAATATTTTAACGTACTTATGCTACACCCTGTACATTGATACTTTCAGGCGTATTAATGTATGTCATTATCAAAATATAAGCCAAGACGTCAATTTTCAGACAGTGACCAACTTTACAGCGTCCACTTACCACATTGTAAAGAGGATATATGATCCCAGAAACGATGACCTTGTCTAGTTTGAGAATGACATTTCCCATTGAATAATGGAACATACACCAGTAACAAGCAGTCAGCAGAGAAACCATTGCATGTATCATGATCACAAACGAGGTAATTTCGAAAACCGCATTCACATTATGTGACATCTTATTGAGTGCCTTATACTCAGCCTTGATCCGAAGACAATTTCTTTCTAATCGTTTTCCATTCGCAACAATGAAGGCATTCTCAATTTCGATTTTCAAATTCAGATAATCCAACTCCAGGTTCTTCGTAATTTCCCACATTAAAGACGTCAGTATAAATTGAAAGTAATTTTCAACAATCAAACAAGCGTAATAGCTAACGTACGTCAACTGAAAACCATGATCTCTGCCAATCCAAATGTAAACTTCGGCAATATTCAGGAAAAGTACTATGGAGTGAGTCGACATCATTCTGAGAAAGCAATAATATATACGTTTCTTACAAATCTGGGGCAGCGATGGCGGCATCTTTTCTAATATTTCTTTCCAAGGTTTTCCCAGTAGTACACAACTAGTTGTCATTGCAGCCATATATAAAGGACCCGTGAATATGCTACATATCCTTTTGAGGTTGACTTTTCCTTCGAGTGCACCATATCCTAGAAAGTATATAGCATTGATCCAGCAATAACTGTACAAACAAAGCCAGGAAATAGAAATTGATTTCGATATGATCCTGTAAATAGAATCATTTCTACCACCGGGAACTATTCCAATGATTTTGGCAATTTTCAAGTTCATAAAAAGACTACTGGTCCCTGCTTTTTCTTTAAGATCTACAAACATTGCCGCGGGTGGAAAACACTGCTAGTGACAGGCTACGAAAAGGAAAAGACGATAAAAATGAACATTATCATTTGAAGAATGAACATTATCATTTGAAGTAAATCGTCCATTCGTTGATGGACGTTATCAGTAATTTTTAGGTATTGTTGAAATGACAAAGAAATATGTGTCGTGAGTTTTATTATCTACTTCTCAATCTTTCACCCTATGAAAATAGGAAGCAATCCATTTTATTAATTTTCAGTTCTTGAATAAATGAGATGACTTTTCACCCAAATGGCCAGTAATCAATTATGGTTAAATATTAAGGACACTTGAGGTACCCGGGGCAACTTTATGGAAAGTTGTTTCATTCAAACATAAATCAATGTACTTATATCTGGAATATTATGTAGTTTATTGAGTCAAGTTTGAATTGTCACACTGGATGTTTTTTTTGTGGAATCGGAAGACTTACATCTACCCTTCACACCAATAATTTACTAAAATTATAAAGACCAAATGGCCTAGTTCATAGAGGTGTACACCCTTTGAGAAGTTTCACTTTATAGTCCACTTTTTTAATTTGACATTACTAATTCGATATTGAATTTAATGTTTCTTTCCTTTGCATTTTTTATAAATATCGAAAAAACAATCTATCTCCAGAATTTATTCTCACTATGATACCTACTTGGGAGTTTCGAAATATTCGAAGAAAAAAATAACTATATAACTAAGGCATCGTTTCATTATTTTTACTTTTTTCACTGACTGAAATATAACTTATCGTTCAATATTGAATTTGATGAAGTTTCTTTCCTTTTAAGTTTTTCAGATTTGACATAAATATCACACGAAAATATTAGCAAATATTGAAAAACTACAATCCCATAGCACTTTTTAGGGTGTGAAATTATCCAGCATGATTCGTGTTCGGAACTTTGTTACTAAATTAAATGATAACTTCTAGCAGTAAACCGTCAGTATTTAGCGATACAATGGATTATATACAGGGGAAAGCTACCAAAAATGGGAATTCGAGGTCGAATGTTATCAAAAGGTTTTTCCAAGATAATAAATCCTGAACTAACCAAGAAGAACTGATTGCCGTAATAGTATATTACACACCGAGGTGGGAAGTGATTCATTCCTATCGTGAGATAGCAAAGCGTCGAGGTTAGCTATGATCTCGAGACAGGAATGAAACTTCATAACGAGATTTGTATACTATTTTATTTACAACCATCATCATTTCGATTAAAATTAATAAATCTCTGTTTCATTCTAAAATATTACATTTAACGACAAATAACCAAGAACGCGGTTTTCTCAGAATAATCAAGGGCGGGAAGGAAGTAGAGGTGTGTAATGTGACACTTCCCAACCTTCAATGACGTTGGTAATGACAGCATCACATATTGTTGTAAATAAACAAAATAACGGGATCGGAAGCCATTTCATAAAAATAAAAAATAATATACCTACTTCCGATACCTCCATTCTTGTACGGGACTGGGTTCTTCTTACTTAGTTTTTCTGGATCTATCATACTGAAGGCAGCCAAACAAGAGAATTCGATAGTCACGTCTTTATTTGATTGTGCCTCTGAAAACTAACGGCGTAGTGCTGAAAGCCATTTTTATATTATATAGCGGCATTGTTCTAAACGTGAATAATGCTGGGCCTCTAAAAAAGTGTTATTGGCTTATAGTCCAAAAACTGTCAACAACTATTCATATAATTTGTTTTTTCCTTTGATTGAAAAAAGTAGATTGTGTACCTAGTGGCGTTTAGGGTACAAACGATATTTTCGAAAGAATTGAAGAAACAATAAATATTTAAAAAAATATTTTGTGTGTGATAAATAATATTTTTTTTGTTATTCATTGGGGTTCTTCACTGGAATATCGTCAAAAAAGACTACTGGTTCGTAGTATACTGACACACTCTTTTCCAATTTTTTTGGAAAGGAGAAATGATTATTATTGCTGATATTGATTGGATAAATTCCACAATATAAAAAAAAATATTGAAATGAATATAAGTTTAGGAAGATTTTTCTACACTGAACAGATACTGCGATGATTCAAAAACAGTTCCTTTCAGTTCAGTTTGAGTTCAGTTTAATGTGTCGTGCTGCCTAGTCCAAATTCGGTTCGCTCCACCACGAACAACTATTCAACATAGTGTAGTGCGGAAAAAAGCAGAAATCCAACTTCAACGTGAGTCCTATCCATTTACTGTTCTGACTGATATAATATATTGTTACGCCCTAGCGCCGGCCCTGACCATATCGTAAACGCACGGCGAAAGGATCGCGCCGTAGCGTCGTCATTTCCAAGAACCCGTGGATTCGCCGGGAGAATTCGAGACACGTCATCGGAGCTTCTCTGGAGAATTCTCGATGGTTACGCAGGCATATATAAGCATCGTGATGTCGCGGCAGAGACAGAGTTAGTTAGTCAAAGAGTTGGCTATTCGGAGAATTTGTATTCAGAGCTAAGTGACGAGAGTTGTTGAGATCTACGTGGAGCAGAGCTTTGTGCTAAAGCAGAATTGTTAGTACAGAGAGTTTTAGTAGCGAGCGAGCATTGCAAAGTTATCAGAGCGATTTAAGTGATTGTGTTGTATTGTATTGTGATAGCGAGTTATAATAAAAGAAGTTTAGTGTTGTTTGGTGTTTTAATCGACGAACCCAGGGATATATCGTAACAGTGGTGTCAGAATTGAGATTTTCCAAGGGATATATCGTAACAGTGGTGTCGGAAGTGGAATTTTTGCTGGTAAATAAAAACAATTTATGGTGAATATGAGTATATGTCATACGATAGGATGGAAGACATGAAGCAACGTATCCGAAATCTATTTGAGGATTATGAAAGACGATGGCAGGAAGATGAAAAGCGATGGCAGGAGGAAAAACAAGAAAGAGAAAAGCGACGACAGGAGAAAAAACAAGAACGAGAAAATGAAAAGAAAGAACGACAATTAGAACGAGAAAATGAAAAGAAAGAACGGGAAGAAACACTCCAGAAAATTCTCGAAAATGAAAAGAAAGATCGAGAGAAAGCACTCCAGAAAATTCTCGATAACGAAAAGAAAGAACGGGAAGAAGCACTCCAGAAAATTCTCGAAGAACAGAGAAAAGAACGAGAAGACCTCCAGACAATTCTAGAACAACAAAAGAATGAAATAGAGCAATTAGAAAAACAACAAAAAGCAGACTTCCAGAAAGTTCTAGAAAATCAGGACAAGTTCTTCGAGCATGTTTCACATGAAACTGAAGTGCGAGTGGAAAAACTAAAGGAAGAACTGAAGGGAGACGTCATGAACATCGACGATAACGTCAATAAGAAAGTGGATATAGTGCGAGAGGAGATGAGAGGTCTAGAAAAACAGATAGCTCTTCTCAAGAACCGAGATCGCCGAGACAGTGTTGCCACGTCAGGAATTTCCGTGAAACCACCGACTTTCGATGGTCAGTCGTCTTGGTCCATGTACCGTCGACAATTTGAGGCTGCGGCAGAAACTAATGGATGGGGCGACGAAGAAAAAGCTACGGCACTAATAGTAGCTTTGAGAGGGCCAGCTTTGGGTATATTACAAACGATACCTATAGAACAGCAGAAGCAATATGACGACCTGATTTCTGCACTAGAGTTGAGGTATAGCGATCAACACCGAGAACAGCTGTACCGGGCCCAAATGAAGACTCGCACACAAAAATCAGGTGAGAGTCTGCAAGAATTTGAGGCAGATGTTCGACGCTTAATCCAGCTGGCGTACCCAGATGCACCCGGAGATTTCAAGGAGCAGTTGGCTGTGCAGATATTTATTGACGGACTTAGAGACCCAGAAATCCAAAGAACTCTGCGACTTACAAGTTTCAAAAGGAGTAGCGATGCCTTGGTACGTTCGCTAGAAGTGGAGGCGGCCTTCAACACCTCGAGGCCGAAAGTGCGAGCGGTAACAATTGACGATCCCGAACAAAGATCTGGCGCTACGAGTGGTTCATTTGAGAAATTTCTGGAGGAGATCAAATCGTTGATAACTGGAATGAGCACCCAGAAGAATAGAACGTGCTACCGATGTGGAAAACTGGGACACCTTATCAAAGACTGTTGGGTGAAGATGCCGCAGAGGATTTGCTATAGATGTAGGAGGCCGGGACATTTTATAAAAGACTGTAGGGAGAGAATGCCACAGAGAAAATGTTACAGATGTGGAAGATCAGGGCATTTCATGAAAGATTGCAAGGTGAGAATGCCAACAAAATCCAACTCACCTGCCAGGGCGCCGACAAGTTCGCAATCACCTGCGAGGTCAAGGTCACCGAGGGTCATCTGTGTTAACAGGCTAAAAAGAACAACTGAGAGCCTCACCATTCCAGGAAAATTGAATAAAATGGATGTAATATGCACCATTGACACCGGTGCTGCAGTTTCCTTGGTACGCAGCGACATACTTCGGCCTGGAAACGTAAAGCCTATTTCATCCAACGTCGTGATTCGGACAGTCACTGGTGAGAACGCACCTATTCGAGGAGAGGCTGAAATAACGTTGATTCTTGGGCGACTCACTATCACAGGTACAGTTTACGTCGCAGATATAGAAGATGAAGTCATACTCGGAATGGACTTGATCAGTGACCATGGAATTTCATTCGACAATGAGCAAAAGATCATAAGGTTCGGAGAAGAAGAATTTGTCCTTACAACTCCAACGGAAAGGACGAAACCTGCCAAACTGCGATTATTGAAAACTGCGAGAATCCCTGCATTGTCGAAGGAAGTAGCTCGTGTCACAGAGAATAATGTCCCTGAATGCAGCGTGCAGCCATCGGATTCCGAACAAGTCCGGGTGAAGTCAGAAAAAGCCATCCTTGTAAGAGCCGCCAGGTGTCGCGTTGGAGGTACAAGTGACATCTCCGAGATGAAAGCAACTGAAAGGGCTGACTTGGTCAAACAGAAAGTCAACATTGGCCAAGTCCAATCGATTCAACAACCATCAAGAAGTGTTCCATTCAGTAAACAACAAGAGATGCCAGAGCGTATTGACTGGAGGAAGGCGCGGTACAATCGGAAGACAAATACTGGCAGATTTCAAGATGAAGATCGAGTGTGGCTGAATACCCCCCGTCGGAGGATGAATGATGTGGTGTACAGTGTTCAACGCAAGCCTAGAACAAAAATGAAAGTCGTACACCTGAAGAGACTAAAATGTAACAATGGGAATGAAGGGATGTTATTTGATCGGGACGATCAATATTGAGAGGGGGATAATGTTACGCCCTAGCGCCGGCCCTGACCATATCGTAAACGCACGGCGAAAGGATCGCGCCGTAGCGTCGTCATTTCCAAGAACCCGTGGATTCGCCGGGAGAATTCGAGACACGTCATCGGAGCTTCTCTGGAGAATTCTCGATGGTTACGCAGGCATATATAAGCATCGTGATGTCGCGGCAGAGACAGAGTTAGTTAGTCAAAGAGTTGGCTATTCGGAGAATTTGTATTCAGAGCTAAGTGACGAGAGTTGTTGAGATCTACGTGGAGCAGAGCTTTGTGCTAAAGCAGAATTGTTAGTACAGAGAGTTTTAGTAGCGAGCGAGCATTGCAAAGTTATCAGAGCGATTTAAGTGATTGTGTTGTATTGTATTGTGATAGCGAGTTATAATAAAAGAAGTTTAGTGTTGTTTGGTGTTTTAATCGACGAACCCAGGGATATATCGTAACAGTGGTGTCAGAATTGAGATTTTCCAAGGGATATATCGTAACAATATTCACGCGATGGGTACTAGGAGTAAACAAGAAATTAATAACATCATAAAAGAATCGATAACCGAATTCTTCAATGATAATGATTTCATTACTCAGCTGACAAAAAAGCTAATGGAGAGTCTCGAACAAAAAATGTGCGATCTAATTAAAGTTGCTGGGCAACGATTTGGTTTTTTAAAAATTTCGTTTATTTTTAAAATGAATACAATTGCTCGGTAGCTGTGCTGGATCAAACGTAAAAATCGAACAATGATGCGTTCTCGCGTTTATATATGGAATATAATGCAAACTCAGCGTCTACGAGCATTGGTAAACACTTGGATTATAACAATGGGTATATTCATTAGGAATATATGACTATCTCCAACTAGAAATAAAAAAGCAAAACGATAAAATATCCATACTCGAACAAAAAGTAGACTCTATGGAACAAAACAGCAAAAGCAACAACATTTGTATTTACGGAGTGTCCGAAATTGAAGAGGAAAACGCCAAATCCAAAATCATCGAAATTTTAAAGAATAATGCCAATCTAGCTTTGAAAAATGAAGAGATAATCAGCTGCTATCGAGTGGGTAAACAACCCAGCTCCCAATCTAGACCGAGACCACTGATACTCAAAGTTTCCAGTAAAGCTGTGAAAGTAAATATCTTCAAATCCGCCAAAAAGCTGAAGAGTTCTAAAGTTTACTTCACGGAAGATTTGACACTATACAGAAGACTTTTAATGAAAACTGCGAAATCAGCTCTCGAGGGAAAACCTGTTTGGTCCTTCAATGGCCAATTATATACAAAAGTTAATGAAAAAAACGTTAAAATAAGTTGTGACTCTGACATTGAAAAATTAAGATAATGTGGTTGTACTATAGTTGGTAAAATTGAAATTTTGAATTGTCAGTAATTCTACATTCTAATGTTACATTATTTTTTAGATACCATGAACACCATTATTTTCTATTTTTAATAATTCCTGTACTTCGAGAATTTTCACATTCTGAAGTATTCTTATGTACCCAAACATGTAATTCAACTTTTCTAACACTGCACATTCGAATTATTTTTTTTTATTTTTTTATTAGTTAATTTTCTGGTGGTGGTGTGATCCATTTATTGGTGAGCTCTTACTGAATACTTTTTTTTCTGTTACATATATATGCATACTTGTGTGCTTATATTATATACTCTTAATTACATTTATATTCATTCACTTAATTTCATTAAACTATAATCATGTTGGATTTTTTTGATAGCCTGGAACAATATGAGGAAAGGGATACAATAGTCTGTGACATTGGCGAGAGTAAACATGTGTTAGGCGGTGAAAATCAATTGAATATCCTTCACTTCAATATCCGAAGTCTGAGAAAGAACTTTGATGAACTTCTTCTTTATATTCAGTCATTCAATAATGCTAACATCGGTGTAATAGTCCTATCTGAAACTTGGTTATTGGATGATATTCGCACTTTTTATCTTCCCAATTTTGATATTATATATAATGACTCACATTTTAACCAAAATGATGGTTTGATCCTGTTTATAAGGAAGGACATCATCTACAATGCATCTATCAAACGCCTATCTGAAACTAACCTAGTTCAATTATCCTTCAAACTAAATAACCTATCTTTCCTCCTGATAGCCTCTTACAGACCCCCCTCCACCAACGTGGATCTATATCTAACGGAACTTGAAGATTATCTCTCCTCGCTAGACACTCATCATGATATAAATATATTCTGCGGGGATATAAATATAAATACTCTAAACCTTGCAGATAGGATTGTCATTAATTATACCTGTATATTAGCAGAATTGGGATTTTTCCCTTATATCAATAAACCAACAAGAGTAACAGAAAGTACCTCCAGCTTGATTGACCATATCTACGTCAAGATGCAAAATGCAAATGCTCATAATGATACAAGAATCAGATCATATATCTTTAAAACCGACATAACTGATCACTACACAATTATGCTGTCCGTCCACCTGGATTCTCCAATAAAGGTGACTGAACATTCCGATATAATTAAAAAAAAATCTACCAATTATAATAAACTCCATAAGTTATTGAAAAGAGAAAACTGGGCGGAAATCTATCAATCGGTTGAACCAGAAACAGCATATAATTTGTTCATTGGAAAAATATCTCATTATATCGACGTTAGTACAATAACGAAAGTAATTCACTTGAACAATGATAGTACAAAGCTTAAACCTTGGATGACTACTGGTTTACTGAATTCCATACGACACAGAGATCGTCTGAAACAAAAATTTATAAAATCAAAAAGTCCCGAATCTAAATCTGAATATAAAATATATCGTAACTTCTTATCCAACCTCCTAAGGACCACAAAAAATCAATACTACAGGAACCAAATCGAAATGGCACAGAACAACTCAAAAAAAATATGGGAGTGTATCGGCGAAATTACGCATAACAAAAAATCTTCAGGCTCATACACCTTCAATATCCAGGAAGATGAAAATAAAAAACTAAACACGGATAAAAAAACAGCAGATCACTTCAATAAGTTCTTTTCCAATATAGGTACAACAATGGCAGGAAAAATATTAAAATCCGATCAATCTGTCCCAGAAAGAAAGGTGAACATCAAAGATTCGCTATTCTTACACCCTGTAACGAAAACCGAATTGATCAACGTTATATCGTCTCTAAAAAATAATACCTCATCGGGACCCGATGAAATTTCTGTGTATCTTTTAAAAAAATTTCATACATTTTTTTGTTGATCCATTGTGTTTTATTTTGAACTTGATTTTTAGCCGTGGAATAGTGCCTTCCCGATTCAAGGAGTCAACAACAACACCAATATTTAAGAGTGGTGACAAGAAAAAAGCTACCAATTATAGGCCAATAACTGTAATAAACAATTTTGCAAAAATTTTTGAAAAATGTTTAAAGTCCAGACTACTTCATTTTTGTACTAAAAATAATATTCTGTCGGATAACCAATTTGGATTCAGGGAAAACCTCTCTACTGAAACAGCGGTATTTCAATTAACAAACTCGGTATTTGATTGTTTTCAAAATCAACAAAAATGCTTGACAGTATTCTTAGACCTGGCTAAGGCTTTTGATACTGACAATCATGAAATACTTTTCAATCGTCTGGAGTGCAGTGGAATTAGGGGCGTGTCATTGGATATACTGAAAGATTATCTCTCGAAAAGAATGCAGGTAGTTAAAGTGAATACTTCTTTAAGTGATCCATTACCAGTCACCATGGGAGTTCCGCAGGGGACAGTCTTGGGCCCTATCCTTTTCTTGTTGTACATAAACAGTATTTTCTCTATTGAACAACTCGATGGCAACTTAATATCTTATGCTGATGACACCGCTGTGTCCTTTGTTGGTAGTACCTGGGTTGAAACATATGATAAAGCTGAAAAGGGAATGGCATTAATTTCTAGCTGGCTCAGTAATAGTTTACTAAGCCTCAATATCGAAAAAACCAAATTCATGGCATTCTCCTCGACGACCAAAGATCAACCCACTCTTCAGACCCTTCATATCCATAATGTCAACTGTGATGCATCCGCTAATTGTCAATGCCCCTCCGTAACAAAAACTCAATCGATAAAATACCTGGGTGTAATGGTAGATCAATTTCTGCGTTGGAACGAGCATATCACATACACTACAAAAAGACTTCGTAAATTGATTTACAAATTTTATCAACTCAGGAATATTCTGAATAAAAAAACTCTCATGATTATTTATAGCGCTCTATCAGAATCCATTATTCGTTACTGTATTATTGCTTGGGGGGGAACATTCAAAACTACATTGTGGAATTTGGAAACAGTCCAAAACACATTACTGAAAATCTTATTGAAGAAAAATAAAAGATTCTCCACCACGAAATTGTACGAAGAAGCAGATGTCTTCAATGTGAAGAAGCTTTATATTTATCATTGTCTCCTGTGGATTATGAACACACCCTTGAATTTTAAAACACACCCGCATAACACCCGCCTTAACACAAACCAGAACATTGATGTTCCCTTTGTTAGACTTCGCCATAATCAGAGATTTGTAACATATATTGGACCCAAACTTTATAATCAATTACCCACTGAATTGAAGAATACTACTAGTATCAAAAAAATCAAACCGAAATTGAAATTTTTTATGAAGAATAGTTTTGATTGCTTAAATGCTATACTAGAAAACATTTAATGGCCACACATGTTTGCTCTCGACGAACTAGTCTACATTTTCCATCAAATATAATATGTATGTATCCATATAATGAGAACGATGATGCCACAACACAAGCTTGCTTAGGTGGCATCTCCTTCTGTATAAACGTGTATCCCCAGCTGCTATATTATGTCTGTAACTAATATTACGTTTAGGCTACTCGATTATATTTATAACGTATTCATTTTCTATTGTGCTCTTGTGCTCTGTCATATATAAAACTGAATAAATTACTTACTTACTTTCAAACTTGACACGTTCAATTAGTCAGCAATTTTTCGTATATTCCAAATTTGCCTATAAAAAATACGAGAACTAGTATTCATCATAATACTTATCGTTGACGTTTCGAAAAAAACAAATCTGCTTCTGTTTTCGAAACTCCCACAGATATTATCCTCTAGTTTCGTTTTGGGGTTCGTTTTTTGTAAATGTCAGATATTTGAATTTTGACGTGTCTCTCTTGCTTTCATTTGAGTGTCATTCCATTCAACTGGTCTCTATCGGCAGTGAAATGTGTTCTGATTATTTAGAACCACCAATCTGTCTGTTGCTTATGTACATCTTGTGTTCACTCTTTCGCCCTTGTAGAGATCTGGACGTTTTACCGATATATTTTCGACCGCACATACAAAGGATTGGATGAATACAATCCTGTGTTTATCAATACCTATCAACTTTGTTACTTGAAATAATGTAGTAAAATGTCTCACTGATCTTAAATACTTATATTTTTCCCCTTAGACTTGTATGGAGACATGATCGAACAGTTCCAACCAGATATTTTCCACATGGGTGGTGACGAAGTGAGCTTCGCTTGTTGGAACCAGACTTCCAACATAAGAGACTGGATGGCTTCCAAAGGTTGGGGGAACGAAGAGGAGGACTTCATCAAGCTTTGGAACCATTTCCAGACGAACGCACTGGCAAGACTCCACAAAAAGGCTGGGAAACCGATACCCGTCGTTATGTGGACCAGCCATTTGACCTACGAAAAATATCTTTTGTCGTCTCTACCCAAAGATCAATACATCGTACAAGTGTGGACTTTGGGAAACGACACTCAAGTTTCTAATCTCCTGGAGAATGGTTACCGGCTGATTTTGAGTAATTACGATGCGCTCTATTTGGATTGTGGTTTCGCTAGTTGGGTGAATGATGGGCATAACTGGTGTTCGCCGTATATCGGATGGCAGACGGTTTATGAGAATAAACCAGTTGTCATCGCAGGTAAATATAATAATGTTGAAATTGTTTCCTGTTAAATATATGGAATACTTTGAATATTGAAACTACCTAAAAGAACAAAATTATTATCATAATCAATATAATTGAATTCAATATAAATTCCACTCGATGTTGTTTTGGGATAACACAGCAAATTTATATTGACGACTGTAATTTTTCAGCAGCATAGCCAGGATTTTCAAGTATAAAAAGTAATGAAGAAATCTTTGAATGAAAGGGAAAACAACATATAAAAAATACTTCAAGAAAACCAAATATTGGAATACCCTATCAAATGACATTTGAATCAAAGAATATTCAATTCTATAATCATTTGTGGTAATCAACGGTTTTCTCTCACAAAATTTGACTAAAATGCCATCGTCTGAAAATGAGTAGCTTGTATTTGTTACCTGTCGATGTTTTTCATAACTATCGAGAGTTGATGAGAATGTTCATCATTATAGTTCAGTTACTTTATTTGATCACTGAGGAATCATCATTGATTATGTAAGAGATTAATAATCAAATACTACAATAAATTGATTTCCAACTTTACAGCCGATTGCACCGACTTTTTGTTATGAGACCATCAATAAAGTGACTCGTTGATTTCATTGCTCTCTTAACTTTATATGAGTTGCACCATACATTTTCGAACAAGCGCTTACCGAAGAATATTTCCATATATACGAAAGCGGTCACAGCTTAATTTTATGTTGTCACATTCACATATGGGAACAATAAATAAATGAAAAACACATTTCACCTATCATTGAAGTACTTCAGTCCATTTTTGATAGCTCCACAAGAAGCATTACTGTGGGTTTTGTTAGGCGAAACCTTCTAAAAAATCCAGATCGTTCAGTTCCTCATAATAATTGGGTCGCTCGTTTAACCTGCGTGCAAACTCAAATCTTGGAAGTCTACAACTTCTATATCATTTTCCAATATATCTTCAGTTAAATCATTCTCCAATATATCTTGAGTCAAATCATTTTTCAAATGTAAACAGCCAAATAAGTGATTTTCAACATGGCTTTGTTAGAGCTAGGAGTATCGCGACAAATTCATTCACTTTTACCCAATACGTATCTTCCACCGTAGATACCAAAGGACAGGTTGCGATCTACACAGATTTCAGTGAAGCTTTCAACCGTGTCTCACATGATGAATTACTCAGAAAGCTTCTATGGTTTGGCATCTCTCCTGATATTCAGACTCTTTTGAAATCATATTTATCAAATCGAAATCTATTCGTTGAATACGAGGGAATAAAATCTACTACTTTTACTGCTACTTCGGGTGTGCCTCAGGGTTCAAATCTTGGTCCTCTTTTATTCCTCTTGTTTATCAATGATATATGTCCTTCAATAAAATCTCATAAGTTACTCTATGCCGATGATATGAAAATATACAGAAAAATAGACAACATCTCAGACTGTTACTCATTACAAAAGGACATCGAAAGTCTCAGTATATGGTGCAAAAAAAATAAACTAGATCTGAATATTAGTAAATGCAAGGTAATGTCATTTCTTCGAAAACAGCACCCACTTAATTTAATTGTAACTTGGAACTAGTCACAGAATGCAACGACCATGGTGTAATATTTGACCCCAAGTTAACTATTCCCAGACACATTGATACAATAGTGTCTAAAGCAACCCAGTCTCTGGGATTTCTGGTCAGAAACTGTGAAGAATTCATTTCGTTGGATACATTACGCATGGTTATTACCCAGATAAGAAGTACACCTATGAAGTGCTTCTGAATGAATTCAAGTTCCATTCATTACGAAAGCATTTATTTATATACGGGAAAACTCCAATTTAGTTTACAAAGATTTTAAGTATATATAGTCTACTATACTATACTACAGATAAGAATGAACAACAAGATGAGTAACTAACTAATAGAATTTCACCTAAGAGATAGATGACAGAGTTGGCTTTTGAAAGAATTCAGATTATTAACAAAAAAGTCAATTTCCTCAGAGTACATATTACCTAATCTCAGCATACATGATATGGGTGAATAATAACCATAATTTGTTGAGTGGAATGGCACAAAAAATACCTTATTTTGTCTGGTTGGTCTACTCGGAACATAAAATGATATCAGAGAACGATTTTTATGTATAACATTATCAACAACTTGATCGATTCAAATTCACTTTTATCATCCTTCAATTTCAATATTCCTCGAGTGTCCACTAGATCTCAAATATCCTTCAGCATTGAAGTTTCAAACACGCAACATCACTTTCACTGTCCTATCACAACGATGTGTAGAAGTTATAACAGTCTGAACAATGTTGACATATTTTTCTGCAGTTTACCCCAATTCAAACGAGGAATTCATGACTATATTCCCGACTGATCTTGGTATAGTTTGTTATTCAGTGCATTATTTACTTATTATCAGGATAATTTCCATTTTTTCTTTTTGTACTTAAGCTTGTGCTCGCACAATTTCATTCGATTATGTACACCTGTAATTGGGTTTTCGAACCTGTTGGATGTTACCAATAAATGAATAAATAAATAAAACATTATCGTAATCCATTACAACAGAATCAACCTAACCTCACAACGGTAACGAACCACTAACGTTTGTTCAAAGAAAAAAATATGTCGAGTTAGGTAAGAGTTTATTAATGGCTGTTTGATAATCACTTGAATTATGGTGCAATCGCTGCAGTGCGTTAACTCATAAAGTCAATTAACGCACTGTAGCGATTGCACCATAGTTTAAGAGATTATCCAACACGAATTAATAAACCCCTCACCTAACTTGAAGAGTGCTTTTGTTAATGGTTTCATAACAAAAAACCGGTGCAATCGGCTGTTAGTGTTTTTCACTTTTTCTGTTAACGTTAAACATGAATTGTGCTTGATAAACATTACTGAGAATTTTAATCATATTCCAAAAGGTCAAGATGGAATGTACAAGTAGTGAGTCAAATGTAAATCACTTTCATATGAAATGAACCAAAAAGTAAGTGAAATGATGGCTGACATGACCTCCAGCCTATCTAGAGCCATCTATTTCGAGCTGTCCAGAATACTCCAGCAATAATAGTTTGTCACAATCACGTCATCGATATATCATGTTAATCTTCTGAGAGTTCCATGTCACAAAATGCTGATCTAACATCTCAGTTCACGAAAATCCATTTTTTTCCGATTGACAGCGAATACTGATTTTGCTGACACATATCAACCAGCAAAGTCGGTAGCACTGCCCATGATATAAATATATCGATATCTTGTAACAAAACTGTCAGAAATTTCGTAAGTTGTCAAACCATAATTACTATAACATTAGATGCCTAGAAATCCTGGTGATTCAACTGATTAGATTTTGTTTAGATTTTTCCCTATTTTTTCGGTAGAGGGCGTTATGTTCCCAATTTTCAAATTTGATGACAAGTGTCGAGTTGATTGTCATATTGTAATGTCAGTTTGAAATTTCGATGAGTGATGTTTCTATCGTGTTTATTTGTTGATTTCATTGCTTTTAAATATCGAAACGTTGTTACTGGTATCTCATTGTCCACCCATTATCCTTTAGGTTGCGATCTCTTCTCGCTAGCCAATCAAATAAAAGTGGAAAAACCCGACTGCACATTTTCACTTAGTGCAAATTAAGCTTCAGACAAGACTGACAAAAGCGTGTTGGCGACATCTGTACATATTGTACGGAAACCTCCAGAAGCTCAATTATCCACCAAAAATCGAGCAATCCAGATTTCGCCACTTTTATCCCAAACTTCTACAGGTATAAGTAAACACACCAGCCAACTATTTTAACACTGCTATTTCTATCAGATTTTGTTTGAATTATCACTAAAGGGAAAATTATATGTTCAACTCGGCAGCAGAGTAGATTGCCTTAGTTGAATTAATATCCTCGCTACGCTCGGCTATGAACTATCGGCCGCCCCATTCAATTTACTACTTTGCTGTCTAGTAAAACAAATAACTGTTGTCACCAAACATTTCTCTCAGGTTCCAAGAAAAATCAGATATTGGGAGCCGAAGCCACTTTGTGGACCGAACAAGCTGACTCTACCGCAATAGACAGTCGATTGTGGCCAAGGGCTGCTGCGATGGCAGAAGTTTTCTGGTCTGAGCCAGCAACGAGCTGGAGAGAGGCGGAACACAGATTTTTGGTTCATCGAGAACGATTGGTTGATTTGGGAATCAATGCTGATGCCCTGGAGCCGGAGTGGTGTATGCAGAACGAGGAGAATTGCAGGATCAATGCTACTTTCAATAGACCTTGATTCCATCCCAAATACTTTTAAGTTATCCTTCAATATATTTTCGAGATTATTTCATAGTTGAGAACGTTAATATACGTGTACTTGTTCTTAGGTTTTTTATCGAATAAAATGTTTTTCAGAGCTCAAATTATTTTACTTACCGAAAGTTGCCTTCTTCCAAACATACACTATTTCATTCGATCTATGTTTACATTATGACATATAAAATGACTCTTTCTGAACTAGTTGCAGATTTCAGTAGCAGCTATATAAGCGGAAAGTGAATCATTTTTCTCTATAAAAAAAGACTATTAACGGAGGCAGCATGAATATTTATTATAGAATAACTGCAGAAAGTTGTGAGACTATATGCGGCTATGTAAGTGCTTCATCGTCGTCATTGTGTAAATATTTAATTTTTGGTAATTTTTGGTAATAACAGTTCTCAAAAAATATTTCATAGACTTTAGAGACCGAAAGTACACTTTTGACCCTGATTTCAGGGATTAAAGTGGCACTCCTAATCCATAGGGATTGAAATTTAACTTTTCATCCCTATGAACAAGCGTTGAATTATGTTGTCACTGCAGAACCTTCCGCTGCAAAGAACAACTGGAGACAGTTGTTGAAAATCGAAAACAATGTGTCAAGTAGAAGAATATATGGGTTCAAAAAAAAAATAGAAATCAGAAACATATTATTCAACATAGTCATCAACGATATCTTTCATTTGAAATAATGTGGAATAATGGATATTACTAAGTTTCAAGATTCTCATGTGTTGTCATAAACATTGCATTAATCATAGTAAAACTCATACTACTTGAAATAAAAATATAATAGCTGTATATATATAGTTTTCTATATTGAGTCCCATTCATTTATGATAAATTGCCAAGTTCCATTGAAATTAGGAAATCGAAATTCTTTCTCAATAGAATGTGAATAAATGGATTACTGAAGCTCCTAGACTATTTTTCCAAAATATTATTGAACAAAAATATTCAACATTACTGGCTGTGTCACGATTGTATTGTATCTATTCATTTTCACAGTACCTTCCTATCTCGAATATCAATAATATTTTGCTTTATATTCGCATATTCACTTGAATTATATGAAATTCCAATAAAAAAATTTTTCACAACATGTTCACATCTTCGTGAGGTTCAACGTTTGCTTGAAAGTGGTTGACATTGTTCCTTGTTGAATGGTAATGTTTCGGACTTCCATTGTCTATATTATTAACTCTATTGAAACCTGTTGTTAAGAACGGAAGGATTAAAATACAAATCAAGTGAGAAAATAAAATCAATTAAGATTCATTGATCAAAGAAAAATGCTGTTGTTACAAAAAATCGAGACGTCGAATATGAAGTATGAGTCAAAAAAATTTTAAATAACGAAATAAATGAAATAATATTGTCAAAAAATGTAAATGAAGAAATTAAATGAAATATTATGAAAAAATGTTGAAACCAGGTTTCAAGTTGAGTGTGACGACACGACGTGACGTTTCGATAGCTGGTATCCGCAATCGTCTTCGGGTGATAATGAAGCCCCGATTTCCCCAATGGGGGGGGGGGGGTGGTACTAACAAGGAGGTGAGCGGGCGCTACTATTAGAAGAGTGCTGATCTATCTTCAGCGGGAAATATGGATGTATTGGCGCGAGATTCTCCCTCATCGATCCGATGTCGGACCATGCCTTGGATAGGCGGCCTCCACACATTCCGGATCTTCTCGCTGGGATGACTGAATGCGTAGTTGTTGAGGATGTAGGCGGCTTCCTTGAATTTCCTCTTGAACCAGTGCTCCTCCCTGTGTATGACCTCGGCCTCAGACCATTTAATGCTGTGATGGTTTGTCCAGACATGCTACGCCATTCAGATTTCGTTGTTCCTCCTCGTTGTGTGTTTTTCTTGTGTTCGCCTATTCTCACTTCCAATGCTCTTTTGGTTTCTCCGATGTAGGATTTGCCGCACTCGCATGGTATTCGATAAAAGCAGTTGTTGGTGTCTCTGTTTTTATTCAGTGGTCGAATTTTTGTGAGCCGGCTGCGTATTGTGTTCCCTGATCGAAAACAGACTCTGAGGTTGTATTTTTCTCATATCCAGTTGATCCTCTCTGAAAGTCCTCTCACGAAGGAGATGGTGAGAATTTGCTGTTCCAGTATCTCCTTCCAGCTTCTTCGAGTAGCCATTCTTTTGAAGATCCTTCCTTATGTTGCTCAGCTCCTTTTCTAGACTTTCTTCGGTGTTACAGAGATTGCCCGATCAACCAGAGACTTGACGATTCCCCGCTTCGAAGTTTAATGGTGATTGGAATGCTCATTCAGGTATTGTCCAGTATGCGTTGGTTTCCTGTAGACTGATGTTTCCCATAAATTTCTGGTCCCCTTCACCTCCACGTCGAGAAACAGTAGTCTGCTCTGAGATTCTTTCTCCATTGTGAAATTGATGGTGGGCCTCACGTTGTTCAGATGTTCTAGAAAGGCGTCCTTTATGAGCACAACTCATTTCAAAGCTCTCTCGGTCTTAGGTAAGGTACTATTTCGTTGCACCCCCAATGTTTGTTACGATGAGGGTACGACATCTTTACAACTGAGTCATCCAGTGTGGAGTTTCGTGACGTAGTTAATATTCCTCTGCATAGCGGACACTTATTAATCTTCGATTGGCAGTACTTCCCACAAATACTGTGGCCATTTTGACATAACACAATCGGAGGTGCCATATACGGTTTACAAATAGGACATTTCAAATCTTCCAGCAATTCATGTGGTCTTTCCAATTCCCTGGTGTCTGAAGGCATCCCCCGAAGGATAAACATCCCCCGCGTTTCCCAAGCAGCCCCTAATTCAAGAGTAATATCGCCCTTCGCTCACGTACAGCAAAAAAGACGTGGAAATGACTCAGGAATATTTGATACGAATTAACAAAAAAACAATTCCCGTGCTGTATCAAGGTGTGACAACAAAACGTTATTATGTGCATGAATGATTTTTCGTCTGCTCCAAGGCAATCGTTACCATCAAGAATTAAAGTTATGGTGATGTTGAGATCCAAATTCTACCTTGATAGATCAGTTGGCAAATGATGGTCAGGTTCTAATTCTTCAATCACAATAAAAATAGAATGTGCATTCGAAAACTGTAAAAAAATTAGTCACAAGTATATGAAGAGATATGCTAGATACATGTACGGTATAGAGGTAGCAGAGGTATGACAGATTTACAGGAGGCCTTTGCTACCTGAGACCGAATGCGTTGAAGAGAGTATGTTTTCAATATTACTAGATAGCTGCCATATATGAGTAAGGCACTCAATGAGGTGACGAGTTTTTATGTTTGTTGCTAGATAAGTTTTTAATGTGGGGCCCAAATGAGTCCTTGAATTACTACTTTCGAATTCGAGACGGATTTCTTGCTTTGTTGGTATTGAGATGACCGGAATCTGTCTGACACGGTTTTGTGAAATTGGATAACAAGCATACAGAAGTCGATAGTTCATTCTTCTTCGAAATTATCTCAGACATATATTAGTCGAGAGTATTGTCAATTGCCCAATTGCACACATTCCTAGTTACCAATTCAACTTTTATGCATCGCAGTCTTTCCAGTTCCCTGGTGTCTGAAGGCATTCTCGGAAGGATAAACATCCCCCACGTTCCCCAAACACCCCCTTACTCAATGAGCAATATCGGCCCTTCTCTCACGCACAACGAAAACGGAGTGGAAATGACTCAGGAATATTTGATATGGGTCAGTAAAAAAACAATTGCTGTGTTGTATCAAGGTGTGAAACAAAACGTTATTTCTGTTCCAAGGCAATCGTTACCATCAAGAATCAAAGTTATTGGTAATGTTTTGATCCAAATTATAATTTGATAGATCAGTTTTCAAATGATGGCCTAGTTCTGATCTCTCAATCACAATAGAAAGTGTATGTGCATTCAAAGAACACTGTCAAAAATCAGTCACAAGTGATGTGCTAGATACAAGTACCTACGGTATAGCGGTAGCAATGTATGAAAGATTTACAAGAGACCTTTGGTACCTGAGACCGAATGAGTTGAAGAGAGTATATGTTTTCAATATTACTAAACAGCTGTCATATATGAGTAAGGCACTCAATGAGGTGACGAGTTTCTATGTTTGTTGCTATACAAGTTTTTTTTGTGGGACCAAAACGAGTCCTCAAATTACTACTTATGAGTTCGCGACGGATTTCTTGCTTTGTTGGTATTGAGACGACCAGAATCTTTCTGATATCGGTTTTGCAAAATTTGATAACAAGCAAATGGATGTCGATACTTCATTCTTATTTGAAATGATCTCAGGCATATGATATGGGGTGTTTTTTCCATTTTCCTAATGCAGATTACACAGCAATGTTTGCAGATAGAATGGCTATCTCCTTGGAGGAAATAGTGGATAATATTGTCGATAGCCCAATTGCAAACATTCCTTTTGGCGTATTCGACTTTCATGGGTTGGAGTTTTTCTAATTCTCTGGCGTCTGAAGGCATTCCCGGAAGGGTAAACATCCCCCGCGTTCCCCAAGCACTCCCTAATTTAATGAGTAATATCGCCCCTTCGCTCACGCACAGCAAAAACAGCGTGGAAATGACTCAGGAATATTTGATACGAGTCAACAAAAAACCAATTCCCGTGTTGTATCAAGGTGGGACAACAGAACGTGATTCGGCCCGCGCATGCCGTCTGCCGACCGGCGTCGCCTATCGAACGGACGCCGCAGTGTGCTGTTCGTCGGCGTCGGGACGGTCGACGTCGGGATGCTATTCGATCGGTGGGCGTGCCGAATGCAATGTTTTTGACAATACGACTCTCCGTCTTTATCGCACCCTTTCTACGCGCTTAATTTCAGCCTTAAGGGCTTGCTTTCTCGTGCCAAAATTAGATTTTAGATGATTCGGTTGTTGTAAATAGTTCACGATTCGATATTTTCTAGCGGGTTTTTACGAGGTTTACCACGGTTGAACTTTTTGTACGAGGTGCTGTTATTATTGAGGTAATTGGGGGATGCAGAGTTTCGGCATTTTGGACCGAATTGAGCAGTTGAGTAGGAGGGAAAGGAATACTTTACAGAGTTGCCAACTTCTATGTAATACATCATCGCTAGTCGACGCTCACTTGTTCTTGTTCCTCAGGGAGAGAACAATTCGATAATCAGGTTCATTGGCTTTATTAGTTTTTTTCCCATCGACACAGATGACATTTATATACTAATTTTTTAATGTGGTCTCACTTGGAATAGAAACATTGAATCGCTCAAAATTTTAGTCTGAAATCAGTTGAGTGCAGGCTCTGTTTGAAACTGAGCCATGAAAGATGTATAGTACTCCATTGGATTTTTTTTTCAAATAAAATTTCATACAGAAATTCACACGAATTGTGTAAAGTGATGATGTCTTGAATGCATAGTAAAACTTTCTACCAGGATTTATCTTCAAGTTGAAAGTGGTCAAGTGCTTTGGAACAGTGAATTTCTGATTGAGGTTTTCCATGATAAATCTTAGTTTCTTCCGTCATATTAACAGAATGATGATTCTCAAATAAGTGTAGGTATCATCGAGCTGAACAAGTACAGTGGATGCTTCAGAAGTGAATATTTTTTCATTTTCGCAACAGATTAATTTTTCATCCAATTATTGCCATGAAAAAAGCAGAATATCAAGATTTTGGATTGGGCTTCATACGAACGTAGTGAGTGCCATCTTGTCGAACAGTTCTTTAAACATTATTTCAATTTCCTGAATCCATTTACTGTTTTTTTCCCTGGAGAAGAAAAAGCTTTAAATTCCTAAAGGCCAATTGCACCGCTCTATTTAATGAAGGTTTAAACTAGGCTATATTTAATCACTAAGGAACAAGTAATCTGATTGGCAAATATATAGCAACAAAATCTAGTTGAGATGAACCAAAGTTAAAGCGAAGCGGTGCAATTGGCCCTAAAATATCTTCAGCAAATTGGCATTTTTGCACCTGCAATAAATTTTTTTTATGAATTTGTAGATTAAATGAAGGAAATATATAAAAAATGCATAAACTTTTCCACGGCGAAGTTTCGGAAGCTCGTCTACCTCATTGTCAAGCCTTTTTGTAATTTTTATTGATATTAGGATGTTTGGTAAATACTGTCTAAATGTAACACTGGCACGACTAACATATCTATAGCCAAACAAAGTGTTGATTTTAACACAACCTACTTGTCGAAGAATGGACATTTCTGGCTCAAAAAACATTTAAACAGTATTTGTTATTACAATCCGGTTGATGATTCTTCCTCATCAGTATTAATGGTTGAAACTTCAATTATCTGAACGATTCAGTTCCCTCTGAACCTATTATGAAAACTAAATAGTGCAAAGAAAACGAAATCAATAAGATAGACAAACAATTTTTCAAAAATTTCAAGAAAATTGACCGAAGCGAAAAAAACAAGAACGTAACGATATGGGACGAAATGGAGATTCCAGGCAAAAATATTCCAACATGAAATAAAAATGGTATATAAAAATCGAGGTTTCAGTATGCATGTTCAAGAAATATTACCGCTCTTTCTGCATGTTCGAAAGATTTGTGCTGGTTTTTGAATTGCTTCCCAGGTTAGCTTCGATCTTCGTGACTGTTCGACAGTTTTTTAGCATTCTATTCAAATTTTTCATGATATACATAGCGATAAAATTGTATTTTTTCCCTACTTCAAAACTAATACTATTTGCATTCTGGAAAAATATTTTTAGCACCTTCTATTTTTTATTGGTTTTTCATTTTGTCGGCAATAATCTACCCCTACAAGTAACAGAGAGAGAGAAAGATAGAGAGAGAGAGAATATATATTTATTTTACATAAGAACGATTTTTTTACAAACACATAATAAAATGAAAAATATAGTGTGCCATTGAACATAAATTACTGTCGTCACAGGACAAAAACAAGTTCAAGGAACAAATATGAAAACATGGTGAGCCTTAATAAGTACTTCTTGAAGACATAGAAGGTTTGATTGATATGAACGAAAGCTAACATCAACTGAAGTGTATCGTCACAAAATTCGCTCAAATTATAGTAGGTCTAATCACTAAGTAAATAGAAGGTCTGGAGATTTGTCTCTTTGATATCACTTGATATTTCAATATACATTTTGACTCCATTGTAAATCAGCGAGTCTTTCACTGGGTTAGAAGTGAATGGGTAACCTTAGGCTATTTTTGTGTTGGGGTGTTATAGTGGATGTTGTTGATTTCATATTCCATACTATTCTTGTGAATTGAAGAGACCGTCTCCAATATGAAAATTGAGGCAAGCGTTAGGATTTTCTGTTTTTCAAAAAGAGGTTTACAAGAATCTCTACCATTTGACTTTGAATAGGTATCTCAATGCCCGTTTTTGAAGCATACACACTGATTAGAAGAGTTGGTCGCTAAACACCCCCCAGAAATGTATGCCAAAGCGTAAATGGGAGTACTTAAGTACATAATAAACAACAGAATCATCAGCATTAGATCCCAATTCGTTTGATACTCTCCTAATAATATTAAAACCAGAGGCCAATTGGGAAGTTCATAATTTTATGCGACGTCTGGCGGAAATATAACGCACTGCTATAATTTCACAAAAAAATGGCTTCCATTTTATGTGTGTGAATTTATTGAGTTCTTTGGTGTTGATTTAGGAAATCTCATCTGAAGTTGTAATTTTTTTGATTAATAATAACAAACAATCATGGATGCAGATCGCTCAGTGAGCCGTATAAAGTGTTTGGTGCCAAGTTGCCGCAACTCTAGGAACCGAAATCCGAAGTTGTCTTTCCACACGTTTCCAAAGATAAATACATCTTTGGTGGCAAACATTACGGAAAGTGGATTGAAAGAGAAAATAGACAGGTACAAGGCTTGGAATATTAAACTGAAACTGCATAAATTACCACCTAAAGCGGCTTCAGTGTGTTACTTGCATTTCAAGAGAAATGATTTCTTGTTACCTGGTGAGTCTGTTTGTCTATTTTTAGGCGAAGTTATGGGGCATTTCATCATCCATGTAATAAAAGCCTCTTTGGTTCACTAACACTAAAACTAAAAAATGGCCTGGAACAAATATCGTTAGATTTTAAAACACAATGCATCTATGTTCACCTCCAATGAATGGTAGTGTGCGGATATTCAAAGCATCACGAACACAGTTATATTAACCTTCACGAGAAAAATTTCGTACAATGAAAATATAGCAAAAAACACCATCTTCTTGTCTAGCGGGGGCAACTGATGATTGGATTTCAGTTTGGCGCGTTATTTCACAAATGTAAACAAGGTAACTACTTCAAAATGGTGGATGAAGTTTAACCACCACCAGCGCCCTCATCGGTCGATATTCTTCCCTATATTCGAAGCACTCATGCTAATTAGGTTCTAGATCTTTTGTTATTAACTCTCTACGCCATCTCTCAGGAGCAGCGTGGTGTGATCTCGTCAATCATGAAATATGGTAGAGAAGTTTCTTAATACGTCAGAGAAATCATCAAAGCAAATCTGAACTAATTTCGCTGCCTTTACGAAGAACTCAGTTACCCCCATTATAAAGAGGTATTCTAGTATATGAAACGGGGGTTCTTTCTTTGCATTGCCGTGACTGTTTTTTCATCTAGGTAACTCTCTAGAGAATGTAGTTGGTTTTTGTATTCCGGGGCACAATCACAATAAGAAGTGTTCTTTGAAAAGTTTGGAGTTGTCGCTGCTGCCATACCAATAAAAGCATCAGATCCTAGGTTGACGCAATTGCATAATCATGTGGCATGCCCTTGGGTCAAATTCAGACTGACTCTGTTACTGTTACTTGCTCCAACTAGGCTAGGGTACGATTGTTATGCTAGCTAGGTTTCTGGAAAATTAGTTCAGTTTCAATGCAGAATTCCAAAAAAACTTTCATACGCCAGTTTTTGCAATGGTATGCTCGACTACTCCCTCAAAAGTTTCAAGGAAGGCCCAGGTAGCAGAAAATGGAGAAAAGATATCTCAGGAGTCTGATAATGTGACCTGAAGAGACTTTCTCAATAGAGAAGGTTTCAATCACACCTATTGCTTCAAACAGGGGTGCCGGCTGCAAATTATATTGAATATTCAGTAACATTCGAAATATTAATTTTCAACAAAATTCCAGAATTGGTGTGAACATGAAAAACACAATTCCTGCAATGGTATGAACATAAAATGAAGATAGAAATAAAAATGAAACAGAACATTTTATTGATACATATTGATAACAACGGTGACGTAACTAAAATGAGTAACATGGGATTTCAAACTTTAATGCTTGCGTTCGTTTTTTATACCCAAATTCACAAGAGAGGGAAGCCCTGTAATGTTCAAAGAACACCGCGTGAATCGAGGGACAGGAGATACGAATTAATATAAACTTTGAATTTTTTAAGTTTGTAATCATCGGATCAGATAAAAGTGAGTTGGTCCGTGAGCGAAAAAGCACCAAGGCGGATTGCTTTTCTCTGAATAGAGTCAAGAAATTTCAATGAATGTTTTGCTGCCGAGCCTTACACATGAGAACTTTACTCCAAGACAGGCCGGCTGTATCTGTGTCTTTTAGATTCTCAGAAGCTGACGAGAAGTGGAGTATTTCTTCACACGAAAAAAATCTAAGCTGCTGAGAAGCACTCATAGCGATCGATCTCACATGGTTTTCCCATGAGAGATTATTACTGATCGTACTTCCTGGCATCGAAATACTTGACTTTGTAGGTGTAGTTAGTCCTGACATCTGAATATTGGATGAAGATGGATTGGCATTGGTTTTCCCAAATTCAAATCCCACCAAGTTGATGTTGCCCCAATCTATTATTTTTGTCAAGTCATCGTTAATACAATTGACGCAGATGCCTTTCTGTAGTTTTGTTTCTCGTGCTGATATGGGGATTCTCTAGAAAAACTGGCATGAAGAGTACTGCCATCCGCAACTGAAAACTATGCACTGAATGAAATGTTTTGTCTAGCAAATCATTGATATGAAGGAGAAACAAAGTGGGCACCCTGTGGAACTTCTGTATTTATTGAGAGAATATCAAACAATACTCCATCAACAACAACGTATAGAGACCTATCAGGCAGAAACTCTTCAACAAAGCACAAAATTGTGGGTGTGAACCATAAGTCAGTTTAGAAAGAAGACACTGATGCGAAACTCCATAAAAGGCTTTTGACATGAAATTGAATCTTTTTAACAATCACAAAACTCTGGATTTCATCCTGGCATGGTAAAAGTGAACTGATCTCACGGTCTATATATCAACTAATCAACTATCAACTAACTGTCCAACTATGATCTTATGTTTTCAACCTCAACCTTTTACTTTCATAATCCTGAAAAGAGAAGATTGGATCTTCCAAAAGGAAGAACCACTAGGTGCAGATAGTTGTTGGTTTACAGACTGATCAAAAACACCGTCAGGTTCCGGTGCACGTGAATGGGGTCACAATCCTAGGAAAGAAATATCAACCTGCCTAGGGTCTTACGCAACCGTATTTCTAACTCAGATTAACGCCATTCATTTATCTGTTGAGAGATTGGTGGAATTCTAACTCACACATAAATTAATAAACATTTACCCTGAGAGCCAAGCGACTCTGAAGGTCCTTTGTTATCACAGAGTAACTTCTAAATTGATATTGACCAACCAGAAAAGACTCTCTTCAATAGGAACAAATATCGACTGCCTGGACAGCAAGAAGTGTCTTAGGCTTCTGGCAAACTTTACCACTATTGTGGGGTCTGACTACAATGTTTCCTTGGTCCGTATAAACCATGCTGCTCCTGGTATGCCATATGGAGTTAGTAGGAAGGCCTACTGCTGAAATACCTTCATCGGAATACTCATTACAGTTGTCAATATCCCTTGTATACTTCATGAGACGTGGAAATAGCCAAACATTATATTCTTATGAAGAATGGGAAGAAACATACGTACACGAATATTCATATGCATTGTTAAGTGATTCAGCAGGTGGAGAGGAAACTATTATACACTTCATGGAGTGACGTCTATTTGCCGTGGTTTCCAACTCTAGTGTGGGAAAATGTCTGGATAGAAAGCTTTCGAAATAATGTAGGCTTTCACGGCCGTTGTTGGAAAAACCAGAGATGTAGAAAGCTTTTGTTTTCAATAGTATCAGCATCATCCACTATCGAACCCCCATTTCATCCCTGTCTATCATAGATGAAATCTATAATGAATGATTTCGATTTTGTGAGATCATCTTCGGAATTTCCTAGATGATTGATCCAGTTATATCGACCTTCTTTCATACCTACCATTTTTTACGAATCTCAAAGAGAGCTTCAAGAACATTCAGGAGTATATCGCCGAGAACAGTCATGCTTGTATATATACCCTGTTCAATTTGCAGTGATCGCGGCATTCTAATTTGTCGGATTTTCATATCTTATGTGGGTTTTACAATGAAGAAATAACAAAGAATGTTGATAGTTACCGAGTGATGAAATTATGTGCCTTCTAGTGAAAAACATATTTTGCCTCTGTTGAACAAACTCCTGAAGCATTTCTGGCAATTTTCTATTCGAATCCAGCGAAACAGTTCGCCCTGGAGTGAACGATAGGTGGATATAAATAGATATTCGATCAGCATTCAAATCACTCCAATAACACAAAGGGAAAATGTTTTGTATCCAACCTGTTCAAGTAGCCTTATCGAACGTGAGAGAAAATGGATAGAATAGTGAAGTTCGGATAACAAATTCAGCAAACAATTCAATCAATTCAGACAATGATTGATGACCTGTTATTTTTGGAGAGAATTGTGTACTTTAACATTCGAGGTTTCACCGATATTTATTACAGTTGAAATAGGAAACCCGACATATGATAGGCGAGCAAAACTCAGTCAAACGAATAGTTGTGAATGATTGGAGATGGTTACGATTTGTTGTCAAGAATTCTATCCCTATGGTGCCATCGTTGATATAAACTACAAACTGTCGATTTTTCCACTTTTTATTCGCATTGAATGGCTAATTGGTTTACTCCAAAGCCAAAAAAACCAATCACACACAAATCATTCGCATTGAAGTATGTTCAACATAATGAAATCATTCAAAGAAGGAAGAATAACGCATTTCGAAATCATTGCATTTTTCCAAAGTATGGAAAACAGTAAGAGATTACCCAGTCGCTATTACTTTGCTACCCATCTCGAGAATGACTGGAACTTTTGGTGGTGACCGTGAAATTATTTTACACAGATCGATAACCCTACCACGAGACTGAGATCAGATACTTTGACATCTTCATAGAATTATGAGACTTTTATGCGATTGGAAGTTAAAAGCCCATAACACTCATTATCAGGACGATGCTGCTATATGTCAAACAACTCCTAGAATACAAGGTGAAAATGAATTTTCTATCAAAAAATGGGAGTTCGTGACCAAATATTTCAATATGGTTCTTTCCTGAATGGTAGATCCTGAAAATGAAAATAGAGAAAAATATAATCCCATGCAAAAATAATTGTACACGGATGACAACATAAAAATGTTATTTAAGAAATACAAAAAAAAGTCATGGCTCCCAGTACCATTATTTATTTTTTTATTACCGTATAAAAAATGTATCGGAATATTGAAACATAGTGCTAGAAGCTATTGTGATATGTAACAGCATCGTTCTGAACGTGATTAATGCTGGTTGATTCCTTAAAAAAAATGTTTTGGGTTTGTAGTCTACATGTAGGTTTTTTTCACACTTTTTCACGCCTTTTCAGAGATATATACCATGGATATTACCATTACCACCTATAAATGTAAAAACATACTTGAAGACGGGCGTTGAATCAAATCATAATTCAATGCCCTTCGTGGTATTAGCCAGGGGAGTAGTTGTTTTCTGACAGGTTCCAGCCAAAACCTACTGTGTAGGTAGATTTGAGACTGGCCTGAACGAATTATTGGAAAGATGATTTGATATTTTACTTTCATGAATTGTGCATTAAACTTATGAATTATCCAATAAATTGTGGTTATTTGTTCAGTAAACCCGCCATGAATTCATTTTTGGATTGTTTTGTTACACAAAATATTGTAAATAATGACCTCGTGCATGTTCAAAGTAATCAGGGTCTATCATGATATTAGCGAGGAAAGTGGTTCCTTTTTCTACACTACACAACACACTTTATTAATGTTGGTCACACTGACCTTCACACTCGAGGTTTTTTTCCATAATTAGGCAGAGCTAGTTTGCTGCTATCACAGAAAATATACCGATACCATCTATGTGCGGAAGTGGATTTATAAAATTCCCATGTTTGTTCTATTTTCTTCGTGACAAGTAGGTTAAAACAGTTTCCATCGTTCTAAATAATTTTCAGGTGTGCCCCCATTTCTAGGTCACGTAATGACTATTGATTCATGAAAATAAGTTCCGATTCAAATAGAACCTTCAATAGTAAATGTCATGGTAGTTTCGTACCAAACATCATCGACTTCCATTGAAATCCTTTAGCAGAATTATTCCCCTGTACGAAAGAGAATTTCTTCAAAGAAAGTTCTTTTCCGTTGGGACTCACGACCTAGATTTAGAACATAGGTATATATTTCATTATTTTATAATTACTTCAAAGTATATAGATGAAATTTTTAATACACCGAATCATTTGAATACAGATTTCAGGCACTTGTCAAGAAATCATGGTAATATATTATTCACTTTTCGACATAGACGGTGAATGTACTGGAACAGGTATAATTTTTTTTTAAGAATTTTTTAAAAAAAACCTCATTATGCTTCAAATTTGAGTCGTTAATTCAAAAAAATAATACGATATTGAATAAAATCTGTCAAAAATAATCAAAAACCATCACAGAAATGGGATCACTCTTTCTCACATAGTATTCACTTTGTAGATTTCTTTCTTTCCATATTTTCTGTCGGTGTTTCACGACAAATCTTTTTGAAGATCGGCAAGCATTGCTTCTCACCATTTTCCGTTGTAGCGATTCTCTGTGTGCTATATATCTTGGTTAATCCTTTCACCATGTTCATCTGATACTGCGCCAAGATTTTCGGGAAAGAAATTTACGTTGAGACTCCAAAAAATGTATTTTATGGGATAAACTAACCTAAAAGTGATATTTGCTTTTAAAATCAGAATAATGTTCTAATTATTTGATTTCAATTTGCTCTATAGTTGAAAAAACAAATATTTGTGAATATAATTCATAAGTTACCATAATATGGGGTATAAATTGAAAAATATTCACTATACAACTTTTCAACATAATGTATGCTACGAAACCACAGCGACACCTGCTGTGACGTGAGGATTGGTGTTAAAACACCATCAGTTAATATCATTCTCTCTCTTTCTATTATTACAAACCATTTTTGTGGATGTTAATCCACAAAATCCTGAATTGAATAAAACGTCGAAGCAAAACGACGAACAAAAAATACATAATATTGAGCTATCAAAAAATTATTAAAAAAATATATACGTGATAGCTAGAAATGGGAAGCAAATCTGATTTTATGATGTCCAACTCCTCCTATTCATCATATTTTCATTTAAAGGAGGATTCTGCTGAAGACCAGTGAATCATTGCATCCTCAAAATATTGAAACTTCAAAATGTTTCAGAGAAGCCTCTTGCGTTATAGTCTTCACCTTGTCATTTGCTTGTTATTCTTTGAAATACCTCGAAATTGTTATTAGATTGGGATATTTGTAGTGTCTGCAATCTCAGATGACCTTTCTTAAAAATGAATAGTGACAAAGTATCGTTGAACATCTTTTTTCATCTTCCCGTTCTAATTTATATGAACTCTTCGGACAAAATATATATTGTAGAACGTTTTCTGTCGTCTTTTTCGTATCATTCAGTGAACCTAGACTATCTTCAATCACTGTTTCATATTTTTTTTCTTGGCAAACATTCAGTTCAAGTCAAACTTTACAAAACTGAGAAAGGCGTCAAAATGACTGATGAACAAACTTGATACTTGGAAAATTTTGTTGAGTAGACAAACTCACGTTTTGAAAATAATCAGATAATATGTTTGAAACAAGATAGAATAGTTCATTTTGTATTACTCACGCGTTTTTTATACATAATGTAACATTTTCTTACTGGTTGCATAAATAGCTATTTTTATTACTTTCAGTTATCAACATGCCCCAAGGACCCAAGCATAACCCACTCATGAAGCCTTTTGTGGTCCTGGCCCTACCAGGAATGTATTTATTTTATAAATACAATCAGTATAAGCGAAAAAGGAAGGAGAATGCAACAAGACGATTGGCGGAACGCGAGTTGCAATATCTGAACAATAAAATTGTGAGTATTCATATCTAGAGAATTTGGGTGGAATGAATGAAAATGAATAATAAATACAAACTAGAGAATCTTCTCATTACTCAAAAACATGAAATATTCTAGTACAAGCATTTGCTCAAATTGTTTTCACTTCGCCGTTTATTAGGTATCCTTTGTCGTACTAAACTGAAACATGTTCATATTCATATCCAAATTGATGTTTCAAAGTGAGCAATCACCAAGTTTATACTGAATATTTCCCTCATATATAAAATGTCCCATAAGAGCAATGCAATTATCGAAAACTTACAGCGGTAATTGCATTGTATCAAGTCACCATAACAACACATTTGAAACCGTATCGCTAGACGTCAGTAAACAACACAAATAAATGTCAGATAGACTTCAAAAATAGAAAAACATTTCGCGTTTAGGTGAGTACTCCATACAATCTATAGAGGATTGGTATAAATGAAGAAAAAAAAACATTTCCTTGAGAATTTCTTTATTCGTGAAATATTCCAATGAATTACATTGGGGCATAAAAATGACCAGATAATTATGCATTCAAGCGTGATATCTTATACAAATTGCATTCGGTTATTTTCATATTTTGTGAAAGAGCCCTCGTCCTTCGGACTCAGGCACTTTCGCCAAAATATGAAAATAAACTTGCAATTTTTAGATATCACGCTTTCTGGTAAAATTATCGGTAATTTTTATGCACTCGTGGAATTATAACCGAAAATAATGCCACTAATATGTTATATTTCGCAATAGACGGTGATATGACTGGCTTGACAAATGTAGGAATCTTCGTTTATTTATTGATCTGAGGAATCTTCCAAGTTATGGTTTCTGATTATATGAAAATTGTGATTCAAAACATTAGTATTTCTGTAAACATTATGATGTTTTGTGTTGATTTCCATTTTTTTCTCATTAATATTACTTACATATCAGATTTTTCTTATTTTATTGACTGTTTGAATCAAAAAATTTCTCGATTGGTCGGTTGACTATGCACTCCCAATTTTCTAACTAGAGCGTCAGGAAATTTCAAAAAATGAAGTTATTTTTTGTGAAATGGAAATTTTTGTGAAGAAAAGATCGGAGCAGGTGGAAGAAGGTGTGAATGTGACAGGTAACGTGTGCTTCACTGGTTTTATAGAGCAATAAAGGTAATATTTGCCTCCTTCTGAACCAAGCGAAAGCGCCACGCTTTGTCTGCTCATTTGTATTTTACACATAGGAAAACAAGGCGGATTCAACAACCCAACTTAACTCATGAATAATTCACCTTCTCAACTCAGAAACCCAAGTTTTTCTACCCCACCATGCTTGTGCGGTAATTTCTGCACATATGTCTTCGTTATCCCTCATGTTTAATGATCAAAGAGCCACTGGATGACAGCAAGTAGGTAAAACAATTGCTTGTTTCATGGATATAACTAGATGCAGTACCAATGCACAAACTATTGAACAATTCTTCCCAAAAAAATTATAAATTGAGAATACGACATGTTCCGTAAAAGGGTCGCCATACAATTCTAAAAAAGATCACATCAGTTGCAACACCAGGTTTTTTAGACATTTAAGCCTTCACTGATTGTCTATGACAGACGGTGGCCTACAAACTAGTATAGAGGTATTGTGAAAAAAATGAAATGAAAAACAATTTTTTTGAGTGTGCCCATCACAATTCAATCAGATTTATGTTGGTATTACCGGAAATGTATGTGGCATACTATTTGTAATTGTACAGTGTGCTCCACCAAACGCAGCTTGTAAATTTTATTGGATGGGCCGATTTGTAGTAGTAGTATACAATACATTTTTTTGCCTATCACCATACTTGCATCTCATAAGATATGCCTGTATTTTCAAGAACTCTTACCGAAAAAAATAAATACCTGATTATATGTTCTTTCAACGTAATTTATTATGACACGAAAAATACGCCATACAAATAATACACTGGCTTCATTGTTACATGTATTGCAGATGCAATAAACAACTATAATTTTCTTGGGAATACGTCGTAGGTAATGACTCTACGGGCATCAAGGGATCCCCCAAGAACATATCCTTTTCGTTCCCGGCGCTGCTTCGGAATTATTTGGCTCCGGAGACCGAGGATTCTGGAGGATTTATAGTTGCAAACTGCCGTCCGTTTTGTTTGGAATGAACTTTACTTTGTTTCCGGTATCAGGAGAGTAAGAAGGTGTATACTAACATCCAGAAACTCTTTCGGTTGAAAATGGTAGTTGTTCAGTTGCTGCTAAAAACATCGCAAGTAAACAGTTAACAGTCGTATTATCTTGCAAATTTGATGTAATATCGGATAAAAAAAATCTTTTTCCGAGTGGTACTTTCCTGAATCTCTGACGTTAGCGGAGGTCTAAACATTATCCAACGGCAAGATAATTATGAAACTACCTATGTTTCGTTCTATAGATTCAGTGGGTACCCAGAAAATGTATTAGTATAACATCGAGCACTGTAATGAAAATAATCGGGGGTTATATCTCGAGTGCACCACGTTTAATCGGTTAAAATGTGTGCTGAACTTCCATGATTCTCGAAATTTTGCTTAGCAAATGACTTGAATGTATGATAATTTTATAAAATCCCGAGACCGCAGGTCGAGGAATTTTATTTTAAATTATTATACACGAAAGCATTTGCTTGAAAGCAAAATTTTGAAAATCATGGAAATGCACGCATTTTGGTCGATTGAAGTTGGAGAAGGAGGGATATATGTTTAGATTATTTCCAGAAAACATGTAAACTCAGGAAACATCAAAATCGAACACAGGAACAATATAGTACCAGAGATAGTACCTGAAAAGTGATCCAAACGCCCGGTTTATTTCGAACATTTTAATCGGTTAAAAGGTCTAGTGCATTTAATCGCTGTAAAACTCTGTAAAAGCAGTCTAGCCTTCAACTGTTTCATCGTTTATTCGCATTGAGGGAAATAATCTGACATATTTTCTTCAGTAAAGATTTCGATATACTCTTCTGCATATGTTACTTGAAACAGTGGGTGAATCAATCAAATGGATGAATAGAATAGAATAAGATTATGAAAGTCAAAAAGTTTCATTGATGAATCTGAAGGAGAAAATGTAATGGGTCTAGACATTAGGTGTTATCATTACTTCTGCTGAAATTTGACCTAATTGGAAATGAATAATAACACAAGAATGTTTAAGCATACGTTCTACTTTTTCATTCAACATATTTTTCAACCACGAATAACAGTTTGCTGCAGTAATTTCTTGGTATTCAAGTCCTTCATTTTGAACGGAGGCACCTCATACTTTCCTTCGATGAAGTCTAGCATTTCAGCAGCTATTTGTTCTCGCTCTTTCATATCCAACAAAGCCTTCTCGAAGACTAGCAATTCAAGTTTCGTCAGTTGTGGCACACCATGATTGTGAACGGCACCCCCTCGAGAAAATTGAAGTGTCGTCACCAGATGTCTGAAAAGAAGGATAATCTCCAACAAAAGAATCGTTGCGCTTTGGAATATCTTGGTTGGGTGTATTGATATGCCAACGTGAAATTCATAAAGAAGTGAAATATAATATAATAATATAAGTTCATTCAGGAATAGATAATAATAATTAAAATTCGAAAATTTTATGAATATACATTTGTATGAATAAACTGAAAAGCAAACCTCACGAAGAGAACTTGTTGTAAGGTTAACTTAAGGTAATAACAATTTGCAATCAATACATTTGAAGTTACATACCTAGATAATCATCAATTCGAAGGAACCAATTCCATAAACTATTCAGAAATGTGTCGAAATGAATTCGAGAGGTCTTGATAATCCATATAGTCTAAGAGCCAGTGAACGAATACCTGTATGTATTTGACCAGACCTGGGTTTTTGTACATTGAGGCCCCTATACCTACCGTACATGAGATGAGGACTCACTAAGCCCAAAGTGGTGGACGCGGCTAGTGCGCAGGTAACACAGGTATCGATTTTTGGCTATTTATAAATGCATTTGACCACGTCTGCCGTTTTGATATTTGATAATATATTATTATTATTAATAGAAAATAACAATGGCAGACCATTATCACGCGTTTAACATTGTGGCAGACAATTTTGAAAATGTCAAAAAAAAATTTTTTTGAAATTAATTGACCAGATCTGCCATCAATATATTTTATTTATTATAGTCTTAAAAACTTATATTGATAACGGCAGACGTATTCATTGCGTATAAACATCAGCAGATAAAAAAATCTGAGATACTATCCGGTCAGATGTATGCATATAGCTATCTTTTTTCTTTCTCCAATGTATTACTATTGTACTCATTCTAGCCTATAGTATTTTTTCTCATAGCTACTACCATTCAAAAAATGTAGGATTTATACATGAGAGGACTCTGTTAGTCAGTGTTGCCAGTGCTAATACGTTCGTATCAGATCTAGTACTATTTCAAGAACTCTAGTACGCTAGTACGCCGCCAGCACTTCTAATACCTTTTTGAATAAATTTTATTTGCCCAAAATTACGACAATAATAGATATAAACTCGATACTCGTCGAACTTCGAAGATACAAGGAACCACAGTATATATGCTGTGAATATGATGGAACGATGATGACTTGGTGACGATCCGAACAATTTGACATTTTGACAAGACAAGCGAAGAACGCTGGGGGAGTGGGGGATTCCGAATTCCTGCTTCGCTTCCACAGTTCCACACGGCGCACGTTACGCTACGTCGATTTTATTTACCGTGTGTTTTATTGTGAATTTATTGGTGAATTGTTAGCTAAAAGTTTAATCGGCTTCCATGCGTTCACCGGATGTGATTTTAATCCCGCTTTTTTTAATAAAGGAAAGAAAAAACCTTTACATTGCTAAAAAAAAATACACAATTCCAAGAAGCATTTGCTGCTCTTGGTGAAGAAAATTTAACAAAGGATCAACTACAAGACCTATTTAATGTTATTCAACAATTTGTTTGCCAACTCTACAATGCCAAAAAATCTCAGGACGTCGATGATGGAAGATTCCAACTATTTGTCCGCAATTACAAAGCTTCAGACATAAATGAAACTTTCAGCAAAAAAGTGCAAAATTTTGACGCAACCTCAATTCCACCGTGTAAGAGTGAACTTTACCAACAATTTCTGAGAGCTCATTATATTTCTATGATTTGGAAAAATGCTTACAAAAAGCAACCTACTGCTTTAAACCCATTGGATTATGGTTGAATTGAGCGGGACAACAAATTAGTCTTCAAATGGTTCGAAGGAGATCAACTTCCATCTTTTGTGAGTGACTTAATCACCGATATTCCTGGTAAGTTGATGAAAATAAATTCTTTATCGAATATGTTCAAATCAATTTACAAATTATTTATATTTTAAAATTTACTTTTAATTTTGCAGAACCCGATTCAATGGATGATGAAGACGAATTCAACGATAATAACCATGGCTCGGATGATGATGATGATGAATGAAGATCAAAATCATTAAATATATATACCTATATACATATATATATATATATATATATATATATATATAATGATTTAGAAATGCATGCATGATTGTTTTTTATTTATCTAACTTCAAATTTTGTATTCAATAAATGAATGTAAAAAATAAAATACAAATTTAAATTATTTTTTGTTCTTAGCAGTATACTTTAATATTTAAGAATTTTTCGTAATGTATCTCCTTCTTTATCGTTCAACTTTAAAAATTTTGTATATAGACTACATGTAAAATATTAATTTCATTAAATACAGTGATTAAATAAATTATATTAATGTAAAACTGCTATGGTTATATATAGACATCTGACCGGGTAGCATCTCAGATTTTTTTATCTGCTGATGTTTATACGCAATGAATACGTCTGCCGTTATCAATATAAGTTTTTAAGACTATAATAAATAAAATATATTGATGGCAGATCTGGTCAATTAATTTAAAAAAATTTTTTTTTTGACATTTTCAAAATTATCTGCCACAATGTTAAACGCGTGATAATGGTCTACTATTGTTATTTTCTATTAATAATAATAATATATTATCTAATATCAAAACGGCAGACGTGGTCAAATGCATTTATAAATAGCCAAAAATCGATACCTGTGTTACCTGCGTAGCCGCGTCCACCACTTTGGGCTTAGTGAGTCCCCATCTCATGTATGGTAGGTATAGGGGCCTCAATGTACAAAAACCCAGGTCTGGTCAAATACATACAGGTATTCGTTCACTGGCTCTTAGACTAATAGTTTACTTTTTTGTTCAAATGATGATAATGATTTAATTTTCTTGATTTCATGTGGTATTCTGTCATAAAGATATGGTATCATAAGCTTGTAGTTTCTTTGTGCAATTTTCTTTTTAATTTTCTTTTCAGATGTAATAACAGTTTCATTTCGAGTTTCATATTTATGTTCATTATATCATAATTTATATTTTTTTCATTTTTATGAATGTAAATCATCATTCTATAAATATATAATTGATTTATATCCATTTTTTCACTCTCTTTGAATAATAATTCAGTTGAATATTCCCATTCCTTATTGTAAATTATTTTCAGAAATCTTTTTTCTATTATTTCCAGTTGATGTTTATATATTTTTGACACAAAAATATAGAATTTCAAGTTGTGGTATTGTTAAAAATCCTCTCAATTGTCGAAATTCGGGAAGAATTCGAAGTTTTCTTCTATAAAATATATTTGCTGATCCCATTTCAGATGTCTATCTATCATTATGCCAAGGTATTTGATACAGCCACTATCAATGATATGTACAGTATTAGTAATTCTAATAGGGCCCCAATTTGGTAGTGAATTTTCGTAAGAAGAAAAGGAAAGATATTTTGTTTTATCAGCGAACGCATTAATTTTTTCTTTGGATTTGAGGAAAAAAAGATCGTTCAGATAAATATTGAATAACAAGGGACCTAAAACTGTACCCTGTGGTACACCATATTTAAAAATGTTTGGATCACTGAATGTGTCATCAATATTAACTTGTTGTATTCTTTAGTTCAGGTAATCTGCAAATAAATCTTGGATCATTCCCCGAAAACCAATATTCTGCAATTTTCTCAAAAGTAATTCATGACTGACTGTATCAAATGCCTTTGCTAGGTCTAGAAAAACACAGATAGTTGGCAATCTATCATCGAGTGAATCATAAATATTACCTGTAAAAATATTTTTTCGTAAAATTGTTCGTTCCGTTAAGCAGCTGACGAACGTCAACCCTCAGAAGTCGAAACTTGTGCAATGGATCAACGAGGCCTTACCTTTAACGTGCGATTACCCAGCACGGTGGCCCGGCGAGGATTCGAACCCCGGCCTTCCGCTTTATAGGCAGATATGCTAACCACTACACTACCGACACCAAATAAGTAAAAATATTTTTCCTGAATCCAAATTGGTTGGGAGATAAAATTTTCTGTTGTGTTAGATAGTTATCGATTCTATATTTTAAAAATTTTTTAAAAATTTTTGCCAGAGTAAATATTAGTGTGATTGGTCGGTGATTTTTTATATCACTTTTATCTCCGCCTTTGAAAATAGGTTTGATTATACCAATTTCAAAAAGTTCTGGACATATTCCAGTGTGAAAAATACTGTTAATGAGATGTGTTAATGGTTTTATCACGCTATCGGCTAAAGCTTTCATAACTTCATAAGTAATTCCATCCTTTCCCGGTGACTTTTTGAGTTTGAGTGAATTGATACAACTGAGAGTTCACTCTCGCTTGTTTTTTCAATGAATTAAACCGTGGGTTCTTAACCTACCGTGATCTGAAAAAATAAGAATTGATATTGGAATCTATATGGATCGCGCATGGCTGCCAATCTTGAAAGAAAAAATCTCAAATATTCGACATTTACAAGAAAACCAATTCAAAAGAGAATATTGGTGGGAAAGTTTTTTGAAAACGGAAACGAATCTGGTTTCCAAAATGTCAAAGATAAGTATTTTCATTAATATTTGTTGTTTTATTTTATTCATAGGCAAATTTGAGAAATACGAGAAGTGGCTTACTAATAGAACGTGTTCAATTCGTAAAGAACTGTTTTCCAATTACCTCAGCAAGTTATCGGGGTAGATTAAAGTTCTCTTCTACACTTGTATAAATTTCAATATCAATTCTCATTTTTCCAAAAAAACTACGAAGAAAGAATCCTCAAAATACTGACATTCAAACAGTAAGGCACGTGTATTTTACGTTATTTGTGAATGTTGCAAATTTCATTCCAACATCCAGACGGAGTTTCCAAGGATAAAATTAAAATTTGTGTGATTCCTTTTTGTAAAGTGCATAAATCATTGTTCCATTGGTTCAATCAATTTTATAAAAAATTGACGTGGACGAATCAGATTTCAGAAAAACTTAAATACGCAATATGCTGCAACATACTGAGTTAACCGATGGAACTGGTCGGTTCTTGATGGAATTTTATAATAAGGTAATTAAAAAACAATCAATTGTGTCATTTTCAATAATTAAAAACCGCTACACATGTTTCACTGTACAATAGATTCTTCAGACTTGTTATGGTGTTAAGAAGCTATTGTATAGTGAAAAAAATTCAAGCTAACTCTTTGAATAACCTCCAAATTTTCAATTCAACAGTTACCCACTTCAAAAATCATTTGTTTGACCTAGCGTTGTGATACCTTCGGCTTGAGTTTTTTGTATTGTGTTCAGTGTTACATGACCTGCATATCCATTGCATATCAATTTTACTAAATGGATATCAATGTTTTTTAAGTTATTAGTGATTGTACTATTCATATAACCTACTTTCAAACCACTTTATTGTATTATCTACATTTAAAGCACTGTAATATTCTTATCTGAAAAGGGCCTGCCCGTGAATAAATAAATAAATAAATAAAATAAAATAAAAAACCATTGGCAAGGTTCATCAAAGAGCTAGTTATATGAACATGAACAATTCATTTCACTTATATTCCACTCCTTAGAAATTCAACGTTACATGAACATTGTACAAGAAGAATAAATGATATTATTACTTGAATAATACTCGAATACAGATGAACTCTATCCCATCTCAAGTTATCAAGGGCTATTATATGAGGGTTCAAGTAATACCAAATCAAGTGACACTTTTTCGAAACATTTGAAGGAAAGATTTATAGAAGAATGATGTCCTTCAAATCTCGTATTTATTGTTTTCATTTGGTGAATCATCATCATTTGTAAATTTTATTTTCTATATTAATCATCTATGTATCTGAAACTTTTTTTAAAATACGTTTCGTTTGGAAATATGTTTATCATCATATAAGATCATAAGATGGCCTATAGACACAGGACCTGTGCCTGAATTCCTATTGTTGAAGATTTATGAGATATATTTCGTGTTTCTGATTTTATGATTTTTGCATCCTGTTTATTTTCAACCAAACGTTTGACGTCATAGAACACTGATGAAAAATGCAGTAAGTCATTTTTTTGTTGAAAAGTCCTTTCGGAAAAACGCATAGTTGCAGAAAGGATAAATTTATTTAATCTGTAAGCGATTGTACTGAAAGTCGTATTCGGAATTCTGTAACAAATAGAGCAATTATTCGAAAGTGGAAAGTTTTAATATGGAACAGTTGTAGAGAGTACTACTTGCATGATTGTAGAAATGATACATTTTTCGGGAAATACTCAAATATATTTCAAAGAATACCCAATATCTTTTTTTTTTGTTTATATAATTATTTCATGAATGAAAATGAAATCGTGATTGGTTATTCAATCGAAGAATAATATTCAACAATCCCTTTCTGAGCTTGTAAAAATCCACATAAAACCCAACCAATAAACTACACAAATGAAATTAACATATATAATCGATTGATTTATATGTGCAGCATCCCAAATCCAATTTGACAGTAGAATTTGCCCCACTATCGATGGCGCTGTGATACTGCCTGTTGGTTTTTAACGATGTTTATATATGACTAATTTGTAATGTGTTTTTTTTTGTTTTGTTTTGTTAGTTGGGCCTTCTCCTCTCCCCACGCCTGTGGGGTAGGTGGTCATTAAGGTCATTATTGATTTTATAAGTAGTATAGTTGCGAAATCACATTCTTCCTTTTCCCTAATGTAGGGCAAATATAAAACTGCTTCGGCTCTGAAATCATAACTGATACTCACTGACAGGTTTCTATACAGTTTGTTCTCATAAAAGCACTGTATAGGGCTTCCTTGTCGCCACAAACGCCCATACCGATGGCGGTTATCATATGATTGAGCGCGAAAGCTTCTGTGATAGGGCAGTTCTCCACAAAGTCCTTCTTGCTCATTTTTGTCATGAAATCCTCCTCATCAACTCCCCTGAATTTGGCCATCAGAGTCTGGACTACTCTAAAAGGAAACCCTTGTGATCATCTTCGATATGATTGTTACAGGTATTGAAACGCCTTTGAATGATATAAAGTATAGACTATAGAGGGTAGGCTATTGATAACGAAACAAGGCCTTTTTCTGATTCATTTTATACAGTTTCAAAAGGATGGAAAGCCCTGTAATGTGTATAGAACACCGCATGAATCAAGGAACAAGAGATATCCGATGAACATTCAGTTGAAATTTTTGAAGTTTGTAAACCTCAGAAAAAACCTCCCTCAGCAAGGACTTCCAAAGTTCAGCTAGTCTATTGGAAAATGATCTCTGAGCAAGAGAGGTTCTACAGGTCTCCAAGCTCACAACAGAGGTGGGAATTCTGTACTCGTCGAGTCATCCGTGTAGGTGAAACGATTGACGACATTCTTGATTCAGTTATCTCATTTATTTGTTGTTAATGTTGATACTATTAATGTATATATCAATAGTTGCAGGTTTTTTTATTGATCTTCTATAAACATTACATGTTTCTTGGACCAATAGATGTTTACACATAAAAATATGGGCATATAGGGTCGAATAATACCTCGTTTGAAAGGTTCTCACTTTCTCTTTCCAATGAACTGTAAATTTTTCAATTTCATCTGTAGATGCTGGAAAAAACGTTATAAAATCTTCCAAAAGCGAATGTTACGTTTTTTTCTCACTTTCAATAGTAGCTAGTACGGTGTTCATCACGAGCAAGATGCATATATTCCTGGGGCAAACTACGATTTGGTATTGTTTCCTCAAAAAGTCTAGGCACGATCAATTATATCCAGGGAATTTACTGCGATTTCCAGTGGATGGTACAAGAATTGAATTCTGTCATCTTTAGAAGTTTGCATTCCAATTTATTCGAATTGTCCTCGAAGTTTTCCATAATTTTACTGTTCTTTTCAACCAGCTATTTATCATCTCCAGTTCAATTCTCTACCGTAGTTTTCTTCGTTATTGGTCGTTTATCTACCGCTGTTTTCAATTATGAGTTGTTTTCCGTTTGTTTAGTAATTAAGTTAAGTGTTGTTATATTAGTCGTTAATCGTTTTCAGTTTGTTTAGTATTCAATTTAAGTGTTGTTTTGAATAGTGTTTCATACTGGATATGAAACGCTTTCGTATTATTTATGGACAAAATAATCAATCATCTATTCATTTATATCAAGTTTCGATGGTTAGTTCAATACATGTACTCAAGTTCAACTGGTTGATATAACGTGAATTGTTCTGACGCTGATGAAAATAAAGTTCATCTTACTTAGTGTTTACTTTGGTAGAAGTTATATTCTTGTTATTTGCTGATTGCTTTTCAGAATTTTTCAGTTCAACACATTTATTCCAAGTTCCAGCATTAGTGACAATGGTTGTTACATGCCAAATAAAAATGCACTAACAAAAGTTCAAACTCATGAAATGAAAATTTTTTCGGGAGAGTGTTTTCATATGCAGGTTTCAGTACCGAATAGTAAGAATTTCTATGAATTTTCAAGTCAATTCCTCATAACTCATATCGAAAATATAAAGCGAATGCATCTATCTGTATTATTCTGTATTTTCTTCTGAACAGAAACATACAAACATCAAAAATAAAACGAATTCACAGGTAAGAACTCGTGCAATTTTTGACAGAACTAATGTATCTTTATCCTTTATTATTTAGAATGTTTAGAAAAAGAAAGTAATACACTGACCCTGCACAAGTTCTTCCAAAAGAATTCGCTAATAGAAATCTCGTCAGAATTCATAATATCATGTTTCTAGAGTTGCCGCTTGGCGCAATATGTAAACAAATTCCAGGAATATGAATTTCCCTGGATGTTATTATCAAGTGAGCCGTAGGTCTAGCGTTTTTGACGAAAACATCAACATTGTACTGGTATAGAAGTCATTTCACCAGAAATATATGCATCTTGATCTCAAGTTTATTAACCGTTACAAAACTTATACTGGTGAAAATTTCATTTATTGACTATGTACTTGTGGGTTTTAGTCCCTATTCATAAACATGTAATGTTTCTTGGGATAATAAAATTGAATTGAATTGAACTTACATCGGTGAGCGTTCGTAGGCTGACACATGTCAAAAATACAAGTGATCCCCTGGCTAATACCACGAAGGGCATATTATTCTGTGGATACAAATTCATCTTCAATGATTGTCACCAAGCACAATTGCCTTCGATTTTCTAGTTGTTGGTCAAAAATACCTTGCATCGAACATCCCAATAATTGAAAATCAATGACGGCACTTTTATCATCAAAAGCAAGCGGAAATTTCTTCTGTGAGAAACCATGGACCAGTACCAGTGGTTTATGATTCAACTCCCTTTGTGATATCAGCTATGGGGGAAGTAGTTTCTGACAGGTGTCCGCCCATAAATGTACTATGTGGGTAGTTGAGACTGTCCTAAACACAATTATTCTTGAAAGTTAAAATAAGGGTTACGTTCGTTTTCAGGAGGCTTTATAATGTATTTTTCTCAATATCTACTGCATCAAATCAAAATTTTTTCGAAGCAATGGAAAGATGAATTGAAACATTTCAAACGGTATCACTTGACCTATATTCCCATTTAAGATTTCAAGGTTGGATCTCACCCCACCGAGGAGGTGGAAGTGACAACGTTGAAGATATGTCCAGAAGATTTTCCCCTCGAAATAAAAACTGACGGGTTCGAGGATTTTCCACTTCTGAAACAACATTCGGCCTTGTTCCATCTTCCATTGGTCCACCCTGTATACATTTCAACAGAGAGTGCTCAGTGTTGACTATACTTCTTTCGTAGAAGTTTGGTAATCCATTTGCAGTGACTTCCCCAAAATTCTATTTGGTTGTCAAAATATTCAATAGTTTGTCATGGTCAATCAGTAACTGCAATAATATCGGCAGTACCAAATGAAATCGAAAATTTATGAAAAGTATATAACCTAGAATTTTTGTAATGCACAGTATTTGAGTTTTTTATAACATAAAATATAACTATATCGTAATATCGCAAAAGTGCTAATCGCTGGATGTTTTCTACGAAATTCAAAAATCGTCGAAAAAAGGATGTAATAATAATATGCATATCTGTAAATATCGACAAGAGGCCGGAGTTAAATGGGATGTGGGGTTACCCTGATATTGCACTTCATAGAAGCCAACCCTAGGTTGGTTACAAATCCAGTCTAACAGATCATTTTAATCCATTTGCTGATGAGTTTCATGAAAATGCATTACCATGCACCTTTGAGGTGCAAAAAGTGGCTATTGCGAATAATAATGGTACTCACCTATCACTCGCCTCTACCGGTTTAGCTCTGGTAAATAAAGGTACTGCAAGGTCTATATCCGGCCCTCCTATGATAGGAACTTTGCAAATGAAAGGGTTCAAGTCCTGGTAACGACCGATTAGCGTGTTTGCTCTGACCTAGGAAATAAAGAAATTCTGAAGTTCGAGAGGGTTCCGCAAAATTTTTGAAGAATAGGAACCTGCATGAGTGTGATACTCAAATGTGTGAAATCATCGACAGTTCTGCTAAGGCAATGTTATACCAGAACGCTTATAACAGGTGACTGCATGCTGCTAAACGAATTGTTATAATGAATGAATGAAATAAAAACAATTGAAAAAATAAAAGAAGAAAGAGCAAGACCTACATGAAATGGAAAACATAGAATAAAAACATCATAAAATTGAAAATATCGAAACAAACTTATAAATTGTCTGTACTAATATCTACTCTTTTTGTATTGAATAGGTACCACAGAATTTTCGTATTTAACGTAAACTTTTTCTTTAGGTCAAAAAAAGCTGATTTGAAAAAGTCTGTTGAGGGGAGTAATAAATTTCAGTCAGAAATAAATATTTCAACTTCCCTTCTTATTCCTCTAAGAGTTTTTCATTTTTGATCATTGTTGATAGGGGATTATAAATACCGCCAAAATTCGATTTAGACCTATATTCCTGCTTCGTACTGAAGCTATGGTGTCTTTTTGAGTTTAATATATAAACATATGAGGCCCGTTTTCAGTTTGTTTGAAATGTGATTTTTTCAAGAAATAGTGATCGAAAATGGTTTCAGGACTTTAGATTTAGTGTATATTTCGATAAAATTTCACTCCTAAATAACATTTGCTAGCACAAGGAAGTCGTTCCTGTACGTTATACTGATTTAAATGAGAAGTTGATAGTATAATACTTATGCTTTTTTGTATTCCAAGAAAATATGTAATCTAGAAAAATATATTGTGTAGGCCTAGATATTTCCGGTCCCCGTCCCATGTTGTATGGGCGCCTTGCCAGAAAAATTTTTTGTCTATATAAGATAGTAGTAGGTTCCGGACAGAATTGATTATCCTAGATACATCCAACAATTTTATTCTCCAGCCTTTCTAGTGATTCCAAAGTTCTTTGTGAAAGAAAAAGAGAAGAGAGAAAAGTAATTGTTTTTCAAATAGATTAGTGGAATATTCATCATAATATTTTGTAAAAAATGTCTAATACCAACAAGAATACGATCTCAAAATATTGATATTTATCAATTTTCGTGATTTTCAATATTTTCCGAAGAGAAGTTGTTGAGGATGATGAATTTGAATGCTCTGAGGCTAAAAATGACAAACCATTTTGTTGGCTGATTCGAAATATATATACCAGCTATTGAGAAAGAAGACAGTCACAGGTGGGTCACTGAATATTTTTCCATGCTCCATCAATTAGTTAGTGCATATAAATTGAGACAAGAAATCAGTGAATTCAAAAAAATATCACATGACATGGCTGCTTCACAAGTCTAATAAATGGTATAATACCAATCTAATAATCTGTAATTCCTATAAATGTAGAATGCCAACAGAATATCAGTTTGGAAGTGGAATTAGAAGATAAACAGGTTCGAAATTGACAAATGTTAGGTAAAAATGGCTAACAACATATCAATAAAATTGTTTGGCATCTGATAAGTTATATTTCTCAAAGTGGAGGACAAAATGATAATGAAGTAAAGATACCTATGGTATCCAAATGAGAAAGCAGTTTTCTTATTCAACTTGATTCGCAGATCACAAGAAATTTAACGGTAGGTTTCTTCAGTCGGATTGAAGCATGGGATTCTGAGATCCACTTATGAAATTGTGTCTAAACGTTCGTTCGTGAACACGTAGTTGAAAGAGCTCCGCAGTTGAAACGCGATAAAATCGATCAAAAACCCTTGTGGAAACGTGAAATTTGGACAGTGTGTAGATAAACACCAGTTGACTCAAAAAGTGATCCCAAATACTTATCAACTCCGCAGGAAATAATATAATTTGCCATAACGATTAAAAGATCAATAAGTCACCATCGGAACACCTGATTTTGTCAGGATAGCAAAACATTTCTTATCCTCAGTTATAATACCTGAGCCTACCTAATAAATTGCTACAAATGAGTTTCGACGATTTGAAGAGATTCATCGCAGATCAAAATAAAACTCTAACCGATAACTTGACAGCCCAAATTACTGACCTAAAAAATGTTGCATATACCACCACAAAAAAATTGGAGATCTTAGAAGAGGAGGTGAAACATCTGAAAGCTGAAAACGAATCACTTCAGAGGATATCGAAAGAAAATACGATTTTGATATTTAACTCTGATTTCCAAGGTGGTAACTTGATAGATTTCACTTTAAACTTACTCAACTCAAACCTAGAGTTACAATTGAACGAACAGGACACAAATAATATATATACAATTGGAAAAAACACGAATAATTGTATAATATTGATGAAATTAACTAGATTTCTAACAAAGCAGAAAATTTTGAAGAATTGTGGAAAATTGAAGGGTAAAAGAATCTCCATCGTTGAGGATTTGTCAGACAAGGACAGAGCAGAGAGGAAAGTTTTATTGAAGCATCTTGTAGAGGCCAGACAGAACAACAAAAAAGCCCATATTTACGGGAGGAAACTATTCATTGAGAGCGTAGGATATAGTTATGAAGATATACTCCAAGAAAGACATCTGAAAGGAGAAGGATACAATGAAGAGAGTGAGATAGAAGTAGAAGATAAGACAACCACGAAGACACCCCATACATCACTAGAAGAAAGTGTAGACAAAGCGCCCCGTACTAATTCGAAGACAAGAACGACTCGGTCGAAAAAAAAATTAGTATTTTTTTTTATCGCTTCAGCACATTTCTTCGTCATTAGTTCGCATCTTTTTTTATGCATCGTCAGAGATTCATTTACTCATATACTAATATTGATGTAAAACACATTAGTTATCTAGAACTATTACGATTGAATGATTCTTTATGCCCGAAATATACACACAATGCTGAAATTTTGTCATATAAATGCCCAATCATTGTTGTCTGAATTCGGAATTCGCAACATTCAAAGATATATTTTGTGAGAAATTCGACATTATAACTGTGAGTGAGACGTGGCTCAAGCCTCCCATTAGTAATAGCACTGTAGAATTACCTGGTTATCGCCTATTTCGTAAAGACAGACCTTTGAAAAGGGGAGGGGGGGTTGCAATTTACGTACTGAATAAATATGATGTTAATCCAATAATAAGTACCGGTTTCTCAGGTTTTGAGCACATGTGGGTCTGCTTGAAGCTGGGAAATAAAAAATTGCAATCTGCTCTCTTTATAGACCGCCGGACACCTCTGAATCAATATTTGTAGAGCAATTCGAATCAAACTTATGTGAAATAGCACCAAAATTTGATTATTCGATATGTGGAGGCGACATCAATATTGATTTTCTGAATCTGGAATCTTCATCAGTGGGTAAATTAAATGATATATTAGAGTCATATTCTTTAAAACAAATAATGAGTGAACCGACTAGGTACTCTTCTAGTAGAGCTAAATTGATTGATGTGATCATTGCTTCAGAAGATCTGTAGATCACTGATAATTGTGTAGTTGACTGCTCAGAAATGTCGGATCATTGCTATGTGTCATGTGCTATAAGAAAATTCAAAAGTAGAGTTCGTCCAAAGTTTCTTACTTTCAGGGATTTTAGAAAATTTAATCGGGAGGCGTTCGAGCTTGAATTAGGTAATACAGACTTTTCCCCTGTGTTTGAAGCAGATACTATAGATCGTAAAGTAATCTTATTCAATTTCACATTGCTTAGTTTATTCAATAAATATGCTCCACTCAAAACGGTAAGGATCACTAAGAAAAAAGCTCCCTGGTTAACGAATACACTTCGACTGATGATGAATCACCGCAATAAAGCACTTATTAAGAATAAATCAACTAAACGCATTGAAGATTGGCAACAATACCAGATTTTACGCAATGAAGTGAATAAGGCAATAAAGAGAGAAAAAAAAGGGTATCTGCAATTTCAACTAAATAACGGTGGAAATATGTGGAGAGAACTCAGAAATCTGACCGATACATCTAATTATCCCAGTCAAATCATACCTCAACATCTGAATTTTCCTGATAAAATCAATGAGTTTTTTATATCCGCGTCAACCGAGGGTTATGATGGTTGCGACGAGGATACACGCGAATATTATTCACATCACTCGTTGAGTCAAAATGAACAATTTTCATTCTCACCTTCCGATGAGAACGAAGTGTACAAAATAATTTTATCAATAAAAACAAATGCTGTGGGTATCGTTATGATGAATATTAAAATGATTTTGTACTGCTGTCCAATCGTTATACCCATTATCACACACTTATACAACTTCTGTTTGCAAAACCATGTTTATCCTGATGTCTGGAAAAGGGCCAATGTCATTCCGCTGCCCAAAAAAAATAATCCCGATACCTTCAGTGATTTACGACCCATAAGCATTTTGTGTACCATTTCGAAAGGTTTAGAAAGAATTGTCGATAGACAGATCAGAAAATACGTAAGTTGCAATAATATTTTTCCCCAAATCAATCGGGATTCCGCCGGGGTTACAGCTGCATTACAGCACTAACAAAAATAACTGACGACATTTATAGGGCAATAGATGACAACAAGCTATGTGTTTTAGTTCTGATTGACTACACTAAAGCCTTCGATAGGGTGAGTCATTCCATGTTATTAGCTTTACTTCACTATATAGGAATATCTGATGAATCGTGCCATCTCCTGAGAGATTACCTCACTAACAGATCCCAGGCCGTTGTTTTAGAAGGTAAGTCTTCAACTAGTGCTAATATTATCTGTGGAGTCCCGCAAGGGTCTATTATTGGTCCCTTGCTTTTTACAATATATACCTCACAGTTTCATAAATATATTGAGAATTTCATATCACATTTTTACGCAGACGACACGCAACTTTATTTTCCTTTTGACGAAAAAGAGCTTGAGTCCGCATGTAAAAAAATGAATGGCGACTTGAAATCTTTAGTGCAATTATCTCAAAAATTTTGTTTGAAAATTAATCCTGACAAATCTAAAGCACTCATGTTCGGAAACAAACTCATGCGTAGTCGAGCAGCAGAAAAAGTCCATTTAAAAATTGGCGATAATCCGTTAAGTTTCTCAACTTGCGAAAAAAATCTAGGTTTGTTCATGGATGTTGATCTCAGATTCAGAAAGCATGTTTCCTCCCTTATCCAAAGAGCATTTTGTAATTTGAAAATGTTATATTCCAATAGAAAAATCCTCGACAAGAAGTGCAAAATCACATTATGTGACTCACTAGTGCTGTCAGTTTTCAACTACGCCGATTGTGTATATGGTACGGCATTATTTGAAGGAGATAGTAGACGGCTACAGTTGATTCAAAATTCATGCGTACGACTCATATGTGGACTACGTAGGCGAGACCACGTGTCAGAGTCACTGAAACAAATTGGATGGCTTAGCTTGAAAGAGAGGCGATTTCTACATAGATGTGTGTTTTATAAAAAAATAATTGACTCGGGGATTCCACCCTACCTCTTTGAAAAAATTCAAATGCGAAGTCATGTGCACGATGTGAATTTGAGACAGAAAAATCTTATCTCAATTCCCCCTCACAGAACCTCACTTTATGAGTCATCTTTCTCATACAATATATCCAAAACTTATAACAAACTTCCCATAGAATTCAAAAACTCTTGCCCGATCAGCTCCTTTAAAAAAAGAATCAAAGCCGCTATACTTGGTAACCGTCTTTCTGTTTATTGATATAATTTTCAATCATTAGGTCGATTGCATGCCTTTTGTTTTTTGTCTCCTCTTCCTATGAACTACATAGTCATTATATTTTTCTTCCTTATATGGCCAAATTATATTATAGATTCTCAATATAAAAATATTCATAAGAATTTAGACATGTTCAAAATAATCTAAGAGTATATGTACTTATGTATGTACATTAATACATGTACAGAAGTTCGTATATGTTAAGCGTTTTTTTTGTTTCAGTTTTTTTTTGTGTGTTTTTTTGTTTTGTTTCAAGGTTAAGTGGAAGAGCGCTACTTCTGTGACTGGGAGACCAGTCAGGGAAGTGCGAACTTTGCCTTTTGCTCTGCAGATCTAACTCATATGAGTCATATGTCAAAAAAATTATTTTCAATTATTCTGTATTGTGAATGTTAGACGGCAACAATAAAAGCGATATTATTATTATTATTATTTCGACATAAACTAAAGGGTGGAATAACTCGACTAAATGCTATCGAATTTGAGGCAGATAGAGATTGTCGAGATGAATGTGGTCCATAACTTTTCGTCTTTTATTTCCACTCAAAGAAGGAAAAGATGCGATATCGAAAGTGTGCATTAGTTTGAAAGATTTATCTCGCCAGGTATCAATGTCGCACGCGTGAAGATTCGTCAACTCAACCGTACCTGTGCTAGTGCCGCAGAACCGATTATTCTCCCAGGATGGTACCAATGAGTCTTCTTAAAAACGCTTGCTACCAGAGGTGTTGTAACGGATACTGGTGGTACGGCCACAACAATTATTGATCTAGGAGCAACTGCGGTACATTCTTTGGCAAGATCGTAGACTCTTCTTCCTTCCGCCATAACTCTGTCTGCCAGACACGTATCTTCCTTCATGTTCTCAGTACTCAGGAACAGCACTATATCTGAGGACTAGAAAATGAAATGAAGTTCGGAAATGACCCGGTGGTACTGTAGGTTTACCCAGGCTCTCCTAGAATTGAAAAAGCAAATGCGCAACCGAATAATCAGTTAAGATGCCCGAAAGCGCTTCAGCTTTTAGAAAGATTAGCCGTTTCTTCTGGGCGCATTCATAGAATGTAGAAGGAATAATAAAAATGGATTCATAGTTTGTCTGTCTAGTTAAAAAAAAAGTCTTGAGAAAGATAATTCGATAGGTATCAAGGTGGAAAGACTTCACTCCTTTAGTGTATGCCTATTGAAAGAACAATCTAATTCATACCTCAAGGGCATTGTTTGTGGGAATAGCCGTTGAAAAAATGCAGGTCGCAATTTTCTTGAAATGCATGTGAATTAGAAAATGGGTATAGTAGACACATGAAATGGCGTCTTTTATTAATATTATCATTATTCAATATATAGCTTCCAGACAGATCAGGGTTCTGGTATAAAGAAGTCGAAAAATTACATCATAAAATCATGTACTATAACAGTAAATTGGAGAATAATATTGAATTCAATTCCTTCGTTATTTATCATTACATCTCTATCATTGAAATTCAGAGCTTTATATTTGTCTTTCGTAGTTTGTGTTTCAAACATTCAACTTAAGTTTGTCCGTCAATGAATAATAATGTACGTCTTTCAAGACTGAGTTCATTTTGCTCCATCTGAACTGCTATCATTACATACATGCATTACAACAGGGTGTTGTACTCAAAAAGGTTGATTAATTAACAATCAATAAATAGTTCAATATAATTCAAAAATAAAAAGAAAAGTAGTGGGCCTATTACACTTCCTTGAGGAACTCTAATATTTATATTCGTCAGGTCTAAGGTATTGATCACATTCCTTCCAGATGCATCTAATGCAAAACAATGTATATCAGTAAAAACAAATTCTTGTCACAGTCATGTACATCTTTGGTTCTTGTCGATTCTGTTCTGAACATCTGTGTTCGAGACAAAAATAATTGAAGGAGGTAAATTAAGATGAGAAACTGGTGTATTGATGAAAACCCAGTGTACTCCGATAGTTTGATGAATGATGCAATAAATGAGATTGATAAAAAGGAGTGTTTTTCGAGTGTTCAATGATATAAACCTGTGAAATATGCATGCTCTCTTTCCGAACTTTGAATGGGCTAGCTTTCTTATGTTTCGTCTTCGAGATCGTGTTCTATGCATAAAAATACGTAAGTATATAGGACCAAAAGTGGTTTTCGTCTATTAACAAATCTTTACCGGATCTAAATTCATTCTTAATAACACTCAGATTCAAAATTGCCACAAGAATGATTATTTTTGATAACAATTTTTTCAACTCAGTTATTTTTGTTCTCGTCAAATCCAATTTTACTCACCCTCACTGCCTTTCGAACTTCTGAGAAGCCTTCAAACGCATGTACCGTGCATTTCGTATCGATATGATTCAAATCTGCTGCAATATTATCTACAATCTTATCCCCTTGTATGCGCAAATTTGATATAACAGGATTTTGTTTCATCAAAAAACTTGTTAACCTCCCGAGTGGAGTGTGTGCTCCTAGAATACATACTTGGACGGATTTTTGAAAGGATTCTTTTGAAGACGATAAGCTCCTATTGGTATATGATTTCAAAGTATCTGAAATTAAGGTAATAATATCATTATTTTATCGGAGGCAACATAACTTACGACTTTTTATGAAATTATGAATATTCATTTCCGGTTACTTGAATTTTTTGAGTGATTTGTGGTGACATATATAAACCATATTTGTCAATCTTTTGATTTTGGCGTTTGAGGGCGAGTTCACAATATCAGCTGAATGATGACGATATTATGTCTCTTTCATTATTGTTCCAAGTCTCTATCGAGATTCGTATATTCACTATGAGATGTCAAAGACAATTCGAAAATTCTTATTAACAGATCAAATGAATATTTATACAGATGTGGGTAACCAATAATGGTCCATGGGTCTTTCAATGGAAATTGGAGCCAGCCAGCAATCGCAATCTACCAGCTCAAAATTATAGATATTCACTTTGAATTTTTGAAATTTGTAAGCCTCAGGAAAAACCTCTTTCGGCAAGGAATTCCAAAGTTCAGCTGTTCTATTGAAATGAGATCCCTGAGCAGGAGAGGTTTGACAGGTCTCTGACGTCATAACAAAGGAGTGGGAATTCTGTACTCGTCGAGTCATCCGTGTAGATATTTCAAGGGTGGAACGTTTGATAACAATTCTGGAGAGCACCGACCGTGAAAATATCTGTAGAAGAGAGACAAGTCTACGACCCTTCTACGATGCTCCAATGAAGTAAACGAGTCTGTGAGCGAAGAATCGCCAACAAGACGGATTGCCTTTCTTTGAATAGAATCAAGACGCTTCATTGAAAGTTTTGGAGCCGAGCTCCATACATACATAATAGTTGATATTCTGTCCCGGCGGTATATTTTTAATTTTTTCATACTTCCATTCGCACGACAATCATTCGAGTGCGCTCAGAAGGCAGAGCTTGTGCGGGAAAGGGTCGGCTAATTGTCTTGTCTAGAATAGTCTCTCATTAACGAGTTCTATCCCGTCTATCCCGGAGATTATAGTGAAATAAAAAATTGATATAGACTCAAATGATAAAGTGGAATCTCATTTTTTTATGGGGCAGATTTTTCCTCTGTTCAAATACTTTTTGGTCTGGAATGAAGTGCTATGATTAATACTTCCTTACGGTTTTATCTACCGGGTTGTTATAGGCGTATTTTTTCTAAATAAGCGACTTTCATTATAATATGGCAATAAGGTTTATCGAAAACAATACCACAAGATCTCAAAATATTACAGACAGATCTACATTTTTCAACGAGGATCTTTAAAAGACGAAGATATGTAACGAGGCCTTACCTTTTAACGTGCGATTACCCAGCACGTACTATGTTACCCCCTTTTTTTATGTAGAAAGTTGTATGTGATGCCAGATTTATTGAAACAGTCCTCACAACCCTTAACAAATTCTTGAAAACAACCGCCCCTATTTACTAATGTATATTCACGAATACTATTTTCCTTTCTTATAACCGCCATAACCCGAAATGTTTGGATTTTTATGCCTTGCGGTTCCTCGGATGAGAATATAAAGTTAATTTCCCGAACAATGTGGCACACTCCATTCAAGAGACTATAAAAGCACTTCTATTATTACCCAAAATAGCAAACTGTCGTTGTAGATTGATGGTTCAATAAATTAATATTACACGCTATTGTTCAGTTTATATGTGTACCAGGCGTTTCAGTGCGATATGATGTTCACTTTCGTGTTTGACAGTTGATTGTACAAAGTACAGAGTGATCAGAAAAACTTTCTTCGTATAGGAAACTTCAAACAATAGTATATTATGCAATGATCGTGTAATGATGGTTATTAATACATGAGCATAAACCGGGATACGAAACAAGCCGGTTTATGCGAGTACATCAATAACCATTACATGAGAGTTGCATACGCTATTTCATCCACACCCAATAAATAATGAAGAAATATTAATATTATATCATTAGGTATTTATATTGAACACAATAATAATAGGTAATCAATCGTATTTCTTTGAAAAATTCAACAAAATTATAATTAATGGTATAACCACGGAAAATACAACAATGAGAAATGAAGAGAAGAAAAAAATGGAAAAAAATCTCTGCCGAGATCAGGAATTGAACCCGGATGTTTCTGATCATTGCTGGCGTCATTTGCCACTCGGCCACGAGAGCTCATTTGATGTGGTCGAAAACAAAAACACATATGTTGCATTTGTCAAATGAAAAATATAATCCCTTCGATTGTAATTTTTTCATGTATAAGACAACTGTGGAGGAGTCACTGGAAATTCTTCTATATCACTGCTAGACATTTTCATACGATTATCGAAAATTGACAAAATTCTTTAAAAATTCAATACCTACTGATTTTGACTTGACAAACGTCAAAATGCAAAGCTTGCACATCATGCTTGATTGAAAATAATGGGTTTCTATTGGTTGAAAATCTGTATCGTATAGAAAAATTTGTATCGTAATGGATTCCATTATAAAACGGGTTGAGGACATATAAGGGTATTATTAGAGTACGGGTGTAGATAAACAATGTTATACTATAAATACATTTATTGAAGCCTTAATAACAGTCTCTTTGGATAGGTAATAAATAATTACATGATGAATTAGATTCAATTGAAATTAAACATCACAAAAAGCAAGTAATTTCAATGAATCTGAATTCCATGTGTAAATCACTAATCGGTGGTAGAATGTCGGTAACATGAGGCCTATTCTTAACGCTCGCAAAAAGAGGTTCGCTTGTTTTTGCATATTCCAATATCACTATACAAAATGATATGTGAATGTTAATTGAAATACAAAAATGCCAGGCGAATTAAAGCGCCTGGTAGTATGAGAGAGTTCAAGTATTCATTTTCCCAAACAGGTAGAGATTTCTCTCTAAAATATTTCCCTTTGTCCGGTTAGGGAATTACTCTTCCACGTTTCATAGTTGATGGGTCTACTCGCTGAAGGATTCGGTCACATTTACTACTTTCAAAGGACTTCGACCGAAGTACTTCAGTACTTGCTACTAGTCCCTTTTCCCCCATCTACGCACTGTACCACTGTACATACAATGTTGCGAAAAGTCAATAATAGAAGACATGTTAACTACATGCAAATCACACTATCACTTTAATAATGTTCAAAGTCTGGAAGCCTCACCTACACTGCCGTTGATATTGCCCGTGTCCCGATCCCGTTCAAAGAAAAAACAACGGTCCCCAAACTATTTGATTGGTTGTTTCTCATCTGTGGCGTGAAGTAATAGTATATTGTTTTAGGACCAAAGAATGATTGTAATTTCCTACTAGTACGGCTCATGCTGCACATCTTACGAGTGGGAAATCAGCATTCCATGCGAGAGAAACACTATAATTTTTCTACGGCTATAACTGATAATAGCGAAATTATTCAACAAATAACATGTACTTCAAATCAAATGTCATTCAAAATTCCCAGGCATTATGAAAAAAACAAATAGAGCTGTCATTGCTTGAAATTTGACATTTCATGGGAGACCTGATTCATCGTGTAATGATAACTACAACTGTAATACAATGCAGTCTTTGTGTTATCAGGTAAGGAAATGCAATTGAAGACATACAATGATAAGATTGTTCTATCAAGAATAGTTGAAATAGAGTAGTTTCGTGTTATAACCGTAGAAAAAATATTTTCACAGTGAATCGCGCATTAAGAGGACATAATACTATTGATATCGATCCTATTCCTCTGGAGATGTCAATCTTTCTTGATGTTCCGACAATCAAACTTCTGTAGGGAGGTTTGATTGGCAACGTGTAGATGAGGCTCAATGAACTAATCGTGAATCCATAGAATTTTCTAGTTCCGATAGCCTGTTTCCTCCTGTCTCCTTCTTCTGACACCGTATGGTTTGCTTTCATGTGTTATAAGGTAGAAGGATCCCTTCGTTCTACTATAAAGAAAAAGAAAATACAGAATGAGATGACACTGATATATCCTGAATGTAATATTCAACACACTGGTACTTAATTCAGTAGTAATGTTTAATACTACAAAGTCAACTTCATATTACGGCATTTTTATAGTTAGTACAAAAATCTAGACATGATTCAAAACTTCATGAACTCTTTTGAAATTAGCTTTTGCATGAAGTCCTGGTTTGAGAAGTATCGTATTATAATGATTCATAATTGATCCCCTGTCCCTTGGTTTTTAAAACTCTTCTTCCACCAAAAAAAATGATACGGATGTATTCAAATTATGAATGGCTTGATTTTGAGACAATGACTCTGATTGATTCTTCATTTTCAGACAGTTAACCCGCCATCCGGTCATGATCATTTGTTAAAGTGGCTACCATGAATTATCAACATTTTTTTTCGGCTTCATTGTTTCTGTAATAAACATTCATTTGGGATATCCCAGCGGTATCACCAAATATTTCATTTTCGCAGCTTTGATCGAGAGGTAAACTTCACGAACACGAACTCTACGTATTCCCACAGAGTAAAACTCCTTTTTTCTTCAGCACACTTTAGCTCAGTTCTGGAAACCCAATACAAAATTGGAAAAAGTTTGTTAGCTTCGGGGATCAAACCCGAATCTACCAGCTGGTAGCAAATACGCAGTTAGACTACAGCACTATTGACATATTCAATATACAGAAATACGTCTCAACAAATTGACTGTATCTACAAGCTAATTTGTCAGGAAACATTTGACTTCCAGTGTTGACGAATCATTGAAAAAACACAATAGTAGAATTTTGCAAGACCAAGGGCCAGTTGTACATACTTCAGTGAACTGTGATCCAAGTGAACTGAGTTCAGTTGCTATGCATTAGCCAATAGAAATGCTTGTTGCTTGACAACCGAACTCAGCTCAGTTGAACCAAAGTTTACTGGAGTGTGTACAGCTTTTGAAGAACTATTTGAAATCAGACAGTTAGTTTTGAAAACGAAAACAGAATTGTTTCCCGAAACGTCAACAAATTTTGTATATACTATAGTTTTAGTATTGTGATAGGCGAATTTGAGTTAGAGAAATTGCTGACTAGTAGGACTTGTTTCATTTAGAAGGAACTGTTTTTCAATTTCAATGATTTCAATGATAATTCTAATTTTTTCAGATTGTGATAGGTTACTAACCCAAAAAATCTATGAAGACATTTTTTTTAATATCCAACACAATATATTTCGAAAACGTTGGGTTTAGAAAAGTGTCACTTCATATATTAATATTCAATTATTCTGCATCAACTTAGCAGTCATTTTCGTGAGATGTTTGCCTCTATATTTTTTGTAAAAACTCGAAATTCTCTGGAAAGGTTGCAAATTTAATGACCTATCGTTTCAAGTTGAGGTCATCCTTCTTTTCAATCGACCTGAAAAAATATCCTATCTAGTTCCTGAGTGCCCCGATTCTAAGCGATTCAACAAATTTCTAAATGTAACCCTGATTTCAACCAAGTTTTCCCAGATACATTTCTCCATCCTCCAACGTTGATGTAATGTCGAGAGATTCCTTTCAGTCTGATTAAAAAACAGTGAATACATTTTCACTCCATCCCCATGAATAAGTCTTTTCAGCATCCATAACTCAGATTTTCTTGGCCGAAATGTGATGCAATAATTCTCTGTCGAACCGAAACGCTCGCACAAAATTGAAGCAATAACTCACGGCGTATTTGCATAGCCCATGTATGCGTCCACAGAAAAATTGCAGTGTTTCTCGGGCCCCCTCCAGAGGGTGCATCTGGTGGCTGGAAAGGCTCCTTCATCCCTCACAGATTCGGCGTAAAGTCGCCAAGCCCTCACGTGACTACATGCCACTGAAATAAATGTATATGAATACGTGAACAGCCAATCTATCGATTAGAATAAAGGCATTTTCCTTCAAAACAAATTATATGGAATTTGTGCGCTGTTTCGGACTTTAGAAGGTTGTTGTGTGTGGCGTGATTTTGTTGTGTTTATTGGCAAAAATGATGCGATTGATGGTTATTTTTAGATGTCGCCTATCATCAATTCAGTAATGAGTTTCAATTGCACAATTGTCAGTTCCGGATGGAATATGATTCTATAATTTTCGAATGATTCCAAACGATTTTATGGAAGTTTCCTCTATATTTTTTCATTGCAAAGAACTATAACAATTTTTGACAAGAATATGTAGGCGTACATGTTTCGAAAAAAGATCCAAATTTTCGAAGTGAGTCTTCTATGAAAAAATAGTACTGAGACGACGTTTCAGACTTTATTACAAACCTAGAACATTTTTACGCCAAATTTATATTGAGGAAATCTCAGTCTACCACCAAATAGTGTATGGGGCCGAAAGTGAAACATTTTTTGTTGCCACGGTTTTTATACTATTCATTTATTGGTTTCAATATTGGCAAGATTGATTTCAATACATTTTGTGTTTCAATTAGGCATTGGAAATAGACGAACTCCATGATGCCCAAACCAATATAAATATAATCCCTGGATGGGATCACTGATTCGATATTGTTCAGTCAAAAGCTCCAGACACGATTTATCAGATTGTGGAAGTATACAGAAAATTCGGTAGATAGTGTAAGAATCGAATTCTGTAATCTATTGACTTTTGCATAACAGTTCATTGGAATTTGAATTGACTTAGCGTCATCTGCAAACAAATGTGAGGTCTCGCCAATGTCTATTATCAAGTGAACCGTAGGTCTAGCGTTTTTGAAAGACACATCAACATTGTAACGGTATCCAAGTTAGTTCACCAGGATCTCTATGCATCTTTCTCCCACAAATGTATTTATTCTTCATTAAATGTCATTTATTGTTCTGAAATTGTTCTAAGATTGTTCGTTCCGTTAACCAGCTGACGAACGTCAACCCTCAGAAGTCTAAACTTGTGCGAGCAATGGATTAACGAGGCCTTATCTTTTAACGTGCGATTACCCTGCACGGTGGCCTGGCGGGTAATTGAACAACGGTCTTCCGCTTGAAAGGCGAATGTGTTAACCGCTACACTACCGAAACCACTCTAAACTACCGAGATCAGGTTTTCTACGAGAGGTTGAAAATATAATAATATATAGCTAAACATATCGTCGCTCTAAATACGTAAAGGCGTAACACGTTTTCTCAAGGTTTTCAGTAGAGCGATTTGAAGAAAACAGACCACATAATTTTCGGCATGGAGGAGAAACTATTGAAAAATATGTTCTGGTTTCCTCGGAAATATTGGGTCCAGTTTACAATGAAAGTAGTGAAATAACAAAATATCCTTTTTTGACTAGAATTATATTTTTTTCTCATGATAATTTCGAGATACGTCTTTACGTCTCATGAAAAACAGATATTTTATCGTTAGATCAAGAGATACGCCAATGGAAAGCATAAAAAAATTATTAGAAGTTATGATCTAAAATAAAAAGAAATCTCTTTACATGAATTCATTCAAGAAAATAAACACGAGAAACAATAATAATGACTTTTAGAATAATAAAATATAAACATTCAGTTAGAAACAGAATAAAATCTATAAGAAGTAGTGTTCCTTCTCGAAAAATTAACGATAATAATAAATAAGGAGGAAAACATAATTATTCTTCTCGAAATATGATATTTTAATCATAAACAAACGAAATGCTTATGGATACTTTGTATTAGTGTAAAAGCGTCGAAATAAATAATGAACAGATTAACTTTTCTCATGATGCGGTAAAGACTTGAAAAAATCGACATGTTCAGGTAAGTTTATCACAGGGGCTCACCAGAGCAGAGAGACATTAGGTCATTGAATTTTTCGAAAGAAAGAGGCCGTGGACTTGTATTCAAATCAGAGAGTTTTTGTTTTAATGGATGATCTGTAAGTCTTTTCAAAGACATGGAACTGAAAATTGGATCTGAGTGGCTTGTTTTGAAAATATTTTGTTCTGCTCATTTTTGTAACGCTTAACTCTACTATGTCTGTCCACTTGAAAGGGCTTCCGTCACTGTCGGTATACACAAAGCGTTATTTCAAATTCTCACTCAACCTACGGAAGTCCAAGAAACCTTTGAATCCCAAGGTATAAACTTCATAAGGTTTTCCATGTCTTGCTAGCCGACAGATAGGTACCAGTTGAGAAGGAACAAATAGTTCGCCTGCTCTCGTGATGACGTATGAAATGCAACTATGAACTAAGTGTCCCTCACTCTGACCATGATTAGGCGCAAAGAAACGGGGAGATATTTCTTCAACATACTTCATATTGGCAACAGAATATAAAAGGGCAGCTGTTACGATGGTTTTTTTATTTTGTCCTGCTCAGCCATCTGCGAATAAGTTTACACAGCTTATTTCCTTCTCATCTAATTCTGACAAAGTTTTCAGAAGAGCTGTCGCTCTCTCACAACCACCTCTTCCACTATCAACCTCATTCCATGTGAAACAATGAATAATTATCAATTTTCTTCTCCTGAAGATGCTAACCTTGTTAGCAAAACGCGCGTCGAGTGCAAAAATATCAGTTTGGTGTTGGGGTAATTGATCTCTAAGAAAAGTTACAACTTTTACACCAAAAGTTTCCAATCTCATCTTTCAAGCTTGAAATCAACAAAACACTGATTAATGAATCATATAATAACGACCTTCGAAGGGTAACTGTAAACCTTAATACGAAATCTTTTATGTATGCAGTTTACACCCGATTTACTGGACGATGAACAAAAATGAACAAGAAAAATTTCGAGATAAGCCTTGATATAAAAAGAAAACATGGTTGATCAGTCGTCACGAAAAGGCGTAAATCGCGATAGGTCTTTCCATTCACTAAAAATTTGATTCCGTAAAGGCGTATATTGAGATTCGTCCATACGTTCAGATTATTTCAGTAGATTTTAGAGATACGCCTAAATGCTTTCATTTAGAATACGCAAACGGTTCCATATCGTGATGCGCCTCCTCGTCACAACTTGAGGACTATGTTTTTGTGTCGGATGGTGAGCCAAATTCATTTTGGCCCTATTTTGACATACGCCCATACGTATTTTCAACGACGATATGTTGATTTTTGTTTCGTTCTAATAAATGCGTTTTGCATACCAATAATCTTTCACAAACATAAGTGGTGTCACGACGATTGCTGCATATAGGCATTGTTTGGATTACAGAAAGATTGGCGGCATTTTGAACAATAAAAATGGACTGATCTTGATGAGCGACAGTACGATAAATAATTTGGAAAATGGTTGATGAGTTGGTAACGTTTTATTTTTGAAAACTAAGGGAGGCTTTAGGAATTGAAGAGTATTGGTGTTTTGATGAAGAAACTGAGTACCTATGTCTTTTTTGTACACTTGGTACTGAGAAAGTGTGTGGTAGCTACAATATCGCTCGAGGGTTTGCCTGTTTTGTACATCAACGTTGATGTGTTCACTTTAGTGGGGGATCTGAACACTTTGTAAATTCCGAATAAAATACGAAGAGGTTGCCATACTGATCTCAATTTTATCTTCAATTCTAGTAGATGCTAAAAACTATAGCTGAAGGACCAAAACTACCAAAAGAGGGAATTCTAAACATAATAAAAGTTCGATCTACTGCCAATTATTTACCACATTCAAATAATAACTCTTCAAATTGAAATAACTCAGCATTAGAAATATAACATGAAATGGTTTGAAATGAAGTGATTGTAGTTTTGAGCTAGTTAATTTTTATACTTGAAAACATTGCCTTTTTCAGTACCCATCAGAATTATATCCCTCAACGTGAAATGAAGATTGATTTGTATAAAACACATAGAGCCCCGAATGGATCATGAATATATATTCTTCCACATTGAAAGTTCCCGAGCAATAACAGTTATTATCTGTTCACTTATTCTCACGAAGGAAAATTACATCTGCTCGTGAATGTTCCTTATTCACCACAATTCTAGCAGTGAACTATTTTCAGTGTACACTTAAAGGTCACTTGCCGAAAAGAGGGCCGTGGGCTCGTAACCTTGATAAAAAACATCGAGCAACGCTTATCGAGGCGTTACCGTGTGAATCCCAGCAAAGTGGATACGTGCCGGGAAACCCTGGTCTCTTTCATGAAAAACGGACGTGCCTACACTACAGAACTAAGTGGGTACTGTCAGTTCTGTCTGTCAAATGCACCGTGCATGGTATTTTATCATTCAGAATTTCATTGCAATGTGAAGAAATGACGGAAAAAGATGATGGTTGAAACCATATAAGGTAATACGGAGAACACTACTACTGTATGAAATTCTCGAATAAGTGGGCCAAATGAGAAATGACATGGTCTCCAACCTAACCGGCACCGTCTACTCCGAGCTTTCTGAAATACTGACATTACGCCTTCTTACCTTGTTACTAACCCCTAAGCCTGTTCTCAAAAACACCATGGTTATCCGTAAGATGTCCAAAAACCTTGCTGTTGGATGTTTTTTTATAGGCAGATTCACACGAAAGGGAAGCCCTGTAATGTTCAAAGAACACCGCGTGAATGAAGGGACAGGAGATACGAATTATCATTCATTTTGAATTTTTGAAGTTTGTAAACCTCTCTTGGCAAGGAGTTTCAAAGCTCAGCTGTTCTATTGAGAAAAGATCCCTGAGCAAGAAAGGTTCGACAGGTTTCCAAATTCACAACAAAGGGGTGAGATTTCAGTACTCGTCGAGCCATCCGTGTATATATTGCCAAGGGTGGAACGATTGATAACAATTCAGAAGAACACCGACCGTGAAAATATCTATAGAAGAGAGACAAGTCTCCGACCCTTCTACGATGTTCCAATGAAGTGAGCGAGTCTGTGAGCGAAGAATCACCAGAAAGACGGATTGCCTTTCTTTGAATAGAATCGAGAAGCCGCAATGAATGTTTTGGTGCCGAATTCCACACATGAGAACCATATTCCAAGACAGGTCGTACTCCTGACATCTGAATTCTAGATGATGATAGATCGGCTTTTCTTGAGAAAGCATTAAATTCCACCAAGCTCATGTTACCCCATTATATTATTTTTACCAAGTCATCGTTAATTTCATCGACGTGAATGTTTCTTTGAATTTTTGTTTCCCGAGCTGGTATGAGGACTCTGGAAAAGAAACTAGTATGAAGAGTACTGTCGCCCGCAAAACTATGTAGGTACTGAACAGGATGTTTTCTCGAGCAAATCGTTTATATGAAGCAGAATATCAGATGATACTCCATCAACAACTACACACAGACACCTATCAGACAAGAAACTCTTCAACAAAGCACACAACTGAGGAGGCAAACCATAAGAAGGCAGTTTAGAAAGGAGACCCCGATGCCAAACTCGATCAAACGCCATATTGTTTAGAATCATGTGGTGACACTTTTATGTATTTTTCAAGTATCGTGGAGTGTTTCTCAATTTCATCGCTAGTTGACGGAAATTATCAGCCATTTCAAACAATTAATTTTTTTTCTGAAAGATGGGTGCTTCTTCCAGCTGATTTTGTTGTTTTATTGTTCATCGTAGTTTTGAGTTCATTCGTTATTTACAGTTTACTTCGTTTTTTATTCATTGGTGCTTATAGTTGTTTATTTGAAATTTCTGAGATAGAAACACGTGCGATATTTTCGCTTTTTATGCTCACCAGAAGTCTGAATAAGCCATAGAAACGACTTGCGATGTGCAGTACCTTCCGAAGGATATAACACGTGATCTATAATATTATTATCATTCACGCAATGACCTTGAAGCATAATGGAAATATGTTGGAAATATGTTGGAAATTATTGTTGTTATCATTCACGCAAAGATCTTGAGCATGATGGAAACATGTTTGAAATTTGTTCATTTTGAAGACTTGACAAATTTACTTTTCGATTGGAGGTAAAGTTTTGTTGTCATATATCTCCACGTTTGAAAAATATCCTCACAAAAACGTGTATTGCGATATGCAAAATACAAATGAAGAAGTAAAACGCGGCCCTTTTCCCTATTTCACAAGTTCTCGCTTGTCTGCACCATAAAACCAAAGAAGAACGCGTTATTCATCACCTTAACACGTTCTTGCTCTTGCTGCGAACTATTCTCTCCACAAATATTTCCATTTTTCTCGGAGCGACTCCGTTTCGAAATTATTTTTGACGTTCAATTGGGAAATGGAAGTGCATAGTCAACCGATCGATCGACAAACTATACTCTGATTCGAGCAGTCAACATAGTATGCAAAATCTAATGTCATATTTAGGGAAAACAAAATCAAATGAAGGAAACACAATTATGAGAAATTTAGCCGGTATTCTAAATAAGTTATAAGGGCTGTCGATCGGTCAGCGCAGCGTCCAAAATGAAACTATAGCCTGCCGACTAGTCGGCTGTTCATACATTTCCTATTGAAGTTGTAACTCTTTGTTGCACCCATAGACGACATTATAACTGATGGACTGGCCCTCATGACAGTTTTATATTTAACACGATGCGTAATACAATAAAGAGAGAAAGGACATGCACATTGAACTGATATTGTGAAGGACAGAATGACAATTCTATACTTGAATAACTCTCTCCTTCTGAAACTCTCTTTATCTGCTACATTGAGGAAGGAATAGAGGTTATACTTGAAGTATTCTATCTTGCTCACTCTGCAGTCCTGTCTCTCTTTTGGCCAGTCCATTAGTTATAACGTATATGATTTCACCCCAAACTACTACAGCTATAGTATAAGTCCCAACACCAGGGTTTTGAAGTATCTCAGTTATTCGCCATGAAACGTGTCAAAGTCATTCTTTAATATGACTGAAAAATCATCTAGAGAACTATTGGATGCTCTGGAATACTTACGAACTTGATCAACCAGCCTTTGTCTGACCAAATAACTGGGCTGGCATCCAGGTTGCAGAGCTCTACCACCATTCGGATAAAAATCAGCGTCTCCTATGGCTAGAGGAAAACCAAAAATTCCAGAATCTGTGTGAATGACGTCAACATAATTCGCATCATTCGAAGAAAGTCGCTTGGAAGCATCTGAAACAATGTAAGAGTACATAAATATAATAATAGATCCTTCAATTTATCAGAGTGGAATATTTACTCTCCTGACAGTTATCAGAATTTTGTTATCGGTTACAATTGCACGAGTGCATGAAAATTACCGATAATTTTGCAAGAAAGCGTGATATCTAAAAATTGCAAGTTTATTTACATATTTTGGCGAAAGTGCCCGAGTCCGAAGGATGAGGGCTCTTTTACAGAATATGAAAATAAACTCTTGCAATTTGTATGAGATATCACGCTTGAATGCAAAATTATCTGGTCATTTTTATGCACGAATGTAATTCATTGGAATATTTCACGAATAAAGAAATTCTCAAGGAAATGTTATTTTTTGTTCATTTATACTTTATAGATTGTATGGAGCACTCACCAATACGCGAAATGTTTTTCTATATTTGAAGTCTATCTGACATTTATTTGTGTTGTTTACTGACGTCTAGCGATACGGTTTCAAATGTGTTGTTATGGTGACTTGATAAAATGCAATTACCGCTGTAAGTTTTCGATAATTGTATTGCTCTTATGCGATATTTTATATATGAGGGAAATATTCGCAATGATTGCACTCACGAATCCAATGCCAGTCAGCTGTTCCGGCCTGCTAGTTCTCGTCAGTGACATCCGACAGGACTTGCGAACACAACTAGGGTTGCCATCCGTACTTTATAATAAAGTATTGTACCTACGTTATTTCACATAATTGTACACTATACGTTATGAGAAAAATAAAGTATATGAAAATACTTTATTTCGCACTTATTAAATTTCTTCAATAAAGCTTTCAAATGTCTAGAAAGCAACTGCATAACAGTTTCAGATATTTATGAAATTATGGTTGATCTTAGAGATGGATTAACACAAAGAAAGCAATATCTCTTCTGGCTATTGAGCAGGCAAAAAAAACAAGCTGTTATCCTCTAGATCACCAGAACTGACTAGAAAAATTTACACGAGTTTTTTTATTGTTCATTGACAAAGTCCTAAAACTACCTGAATAAATGGATTGATTTCAATAGCACAAACTGGTTATTTACATTTAGTAATATAAATTCCAAGTGAACTTTTGAATTTGATAATATTGTAAACATTATCGAAAATTGAAATCTGCAAAAACTGAATGTAGATGACCTTTATAAAGAAAATGCTTTACAAAACCAACTTTATAATCAGATATGTACTTCTAAGCGTTTTGCAGATCTCTCAACTGCGCAAAACTGGCAGCAATAAGTATTCAATGATAGTGAAAGAGTTTTTTTTGTAATGAATAACAAATGGCGAGACGAAAAAAACAAAGCGTCTTTAAATTTGATGAAAAATGAATTACTTATATACTTTAATTCAGAAATAGATTTTCAAAATGCTGTGCATGTTTAGTCAAGATACTAATTGGATGTACTTTGATTGCAAAAAAAAAGGTGGGAACCCTAAGCACAACATATTTCAAATAGTTTCTTCCATATAAAACAAAAATATGTTGCAACGGATGTTCATCGCAAAGGAAAAACGCCTTCTACATTACATTTATACCATTTGCAAAAGATTCAGAATTTTGATCAACAAGTTACCGATAGTTCGAAATTTATTGTGCAAATCCTGCCGAACGTCACTGATGAGATCTATAGCAGGTCGAAACTCCTGTCTGGCATTAGGATTGTGAATGCAGTTATTTCGAATATCGAAATCTTCATTTCGAATAAATTAATTAACAAATCGAGAAGAAAAAATGTTTCAACAAACTGTGTTTGACAAAAGCACGCTTTGAAAAAATTACTCTTTTTCGAAATTTTGTTGAAGAATCAGAACCAGGATATAATTTGTGTTAATACATTTTTGTTGGCGTAATATTATAGTACCATAATAACATATAGCAGTTAAATGAAAACTAAAATAAAATAAGGGATAAGTGAGAAATACGTCCATTCCTGAACTCATCAAGCTTCATACCACATAATTCCGTCTGAGACAAAAACGAAAAACAATATTTAACATCTAGTACCATTATCCAAAAACATTTGTTTCTCATTTCTTTCCGGATTTAGGGCTAAAGTTATTCTAATTCCAATTATAACAAAAGCCAACCCAACTCGGAAAGAGCTAGAAGGTGTAATTGGAAGGACTCCCATTCATAGCAGATGAGAGTATATGGAACATTTTTCCAATTCGGTTAAAACGTTTAACCTTTGATGGCAAATAAATTCTCCGAGTGTACATGGCTCTGAATTATTCATCATAATTTCAGATGAACACGCTATCCTACTGGAAAATAAGGTGTGTAGAATGTTGGAAGGTAATAATATTATTAACGAGCCGAATATTTGTTAGTAATGACAGAGGAGGGTAATACTAATAGAAGGTTTGGGTAATCAACAAATGTCTTTCACTGATGTTTCAAGTTCGGTAACAGGCAAATCGTGTAAAAATTCGGGTAGTTTTGAAATATGGATTCCTCATAAAATTCTGTAAAGTATTGAAAATACCAATTTTCCGACGTGTGAAATAGAGCTAGACAAAATGTAACGTCTTGTATATTTGGCGATATGTGTGATGAGAGCAACACTCAACACAACCTATAGTTCTATGAAAATTGAACCACTGCATATCGTCATGAAAAGAGAAACATTCGGTCACAATTTTCAGAACTAGTATCATCGTTTGTTCCGTAGTTTTCTGGGTTTGTAACCTACCACAATCTGAAAAAATAAGGATTAATATTGGAATTACGAAGATTCCCAACAAGAGATATTTGCATTTGAGCAGGTTTTTGCGTGTAAGTTTTGAGAACTGAAGCGGATTTAATTTCCGAAACGTTAACGATAAGTATTTTCATATATATTATTATTAGTTATTATAAATTACGCTGTCTCAAATTATTAATTCGAATAATTCTGGCACTGGTGGAAGAACAGAAACAGTGCTCCACTATTATCTGAACCAGTCTGCCATTTACTCGCATTGGTTATTCTATAATAGACATTTTTTTAGTTAGTGCTTACTATCGACATTATATATCATCTTCTCCCATATATATAATAGAACTCAACTTGTAACATTTGTGGTGGGTAATAATAGTATTATGTTATTCGTCTAAACAAGCCCAGTCGGGTCCGTACTCCCCACTGCTCCGACCCAGTGGGCGGACGCGCTAGTATAATTAACCAATGACCACTCCCCGCACCGCGGGGTAAGTGGTCACTGGCTCCGAGAATCGTGAGTCCTGAGCAGACGCAACGAACCGAGAATAACGGCCTTCTGCATGCGGCCGGCCAAGATCTCTGCCGCATTACGGCATGCCGGTATGATCTTGAGCTCCGAGAGTAGCGTTGGTCTGGAACGACCGAGAACACCTATAATCAGAACCACTAACTTGACAGAATAGTCTGGGTGGAGCCTGCGGAGTTCGTAAAGTAAATCCTGGTACTTTGTCCGTTTTTCCTCCTCTTTTCGGACGATATTCGTCATTCGTCATTCGGCAGGGGCCGAAAACTCAATAACGAATATCGTCTTACTTCGGTGGTCGAAGAGGATCATATCAGGCTTAATGGCTTGTATTTGCCTGAGGGTGGGGAATGGAAAGTTCCAAAAAATTCGACACCTTTCATTCTCCACTACGGACTCAATATCCCCTGGAGCGTAAGGCAGCACCGGTGTCCTGTCTATTTCATACGAGTGCCGAAGAAAATAGTACAGCACTCGTAAGGCCGCGTTATGGCGATGGATATAGGCCGAGACCGCATAAACTGCACAAGATGACAGCAAATGCATCAAAGTCTCGGGCGCCTGTCGGCAGGCCCTGCATCTAGTATCAGGGACCTCTATACCCATCACGCGGCTCCGGTAGACTAGGGTGTTGAAGACACCGTCTTGGCACGCCATGATAAACCCTTCAGTCTCCGACTTCAGCTCACCTGACCTGAGGAAAGCAAATGTCAGCTTAGCAGACAAGCCATGGTCCTCGATGTTCTTAAAGAAGACTCCATGCATGGGCTTGTCTGTATGCAGCTGCAGCATTTTAGCATTCTCTGCAGCCTTGATGTGAGCTTTTCTCCGTGCGGGCTCCAACTCGGTGACAGAGAGTTGGTTTACCCGCTCGGTGTCGAAGACTATACCAAGTTCATCAGCAGCGCGCCTTGCTGCCTTGAATAAAAAGGCTCCGACTCCTGCATGTTCATGATGTCGGACCATGCAGTGTAGGGGATCCGAACTCCTGATGACTCTACAGGCTCCATCCAGCACCATTCTGTTGTGAAGACACTCCAAACTCAAAAGTCCACAGCCCCCTTGTTGTCGAAGGAGATATAACCGTGGAACGGACGATTTGGGATGCATGCTTCTGTGCATGTGCATCATTTTGCGAGTCTTCACGTCAAGTTGCCGCAACTCTTCCTGAGTCCACTTGACTACTCCGAAGGAGTAGAGTAGAATCGGAATGGCAAGCATGTTGGTGGCAGAAACTTTGTTTTTGCCCGACAGCTCTGAGGACCAGATCTGCCGTAGTTTCTGCCTATACTTGCCACGGAGAGCATTTTTCACCGAGTCCACCTCTTGGGTGTGGCGTTGTTCCATACCCAAATAGGTGTATGTCTCTCCGGCATTCAAATGATGTAGAATGCTTCCGTCTACAAGTTGGGCATCCTCAGCGAAATCCTCGCATCGTCCTCTTTTGAGATGAACCAGTGCACATTTGTCAATCCCGAATTCCATACCGATAGCATGCGTGAACTCCTGCACCACCCTGAGGGACTGCTGTAGGTCCCTTTCTCCAGAAGCATAGAGCTTAAGGTCATCCATATAGAAAAGATGGGTGACCTTATGCCTCCGGTTTCCTGGGGTGCCGCAGTTATATCCCCGGGTTTTCCTGAGCGCAACGGACAATGGCATTAGTGAGATGCAGAAGAGAAGAGGGCTGAGGGAATCTCCCTGAAAAACACCTCTTCTTATGATGACCGTCTCTGTTTGGATCCTGCTTTCACCTGATGTAATGGTGAAGCGGGTCCTCCAGAGCGGCATCAGTTGTTCGATGCATCTCACTATTTGATCGGGTACCGCAAGGCACTCGAGTAAGTACAACAACAACTCATGTGATGTTGTATCGAATGCCTTGCGATGGTCGATCCAGGCCATAGAAAGATTCCGCTTATACTGCACGGAGTCCTGCGTGATACATCTATCAATCAGCAGGGTCTCCTTACAGCCAGCGGAACCCCTCTTCGACCCTTTTTGCTCATATATCCGTTCGAACACCTGGTCAACTGCTTGGAGAGTACGCATATACAAGATGCGTGTAAACATCTTGTAACACGTCTTCAAGCATGCTATCGGTCTGTAATTCTTAGGATCCGACAAATCTCCGTTCTTCGGGATTAGCACGGTTCGCCCCTCGACAAACCATTCCGGAATCAGCTGCTCTCCATTCAGCCAAGAACTGAATATTCTGGCCAAATGGTGGTGGGTGTAATAGTGTAATAATAGTATTATTATGTATTTGTCGTCTAAACAAGCCTAGTCGGGTCCGTACTCCCCACTGCTCCGACCCAGTGGGCGGACGCGCTAGTATAATTAACCAATGACCACTCCCCGCACCGCGGGGTAAGTGGTCACTGGCTCCGAGAATCGTGAGTCCTGAGCAGACGCAACGAACCGAGAATAACGGCCTTCTGCATGCGGCCGGCCAAGATCTCTGCCGCATTACGGCATGCCGGTATGATCTTGAGCTCCGAGAGTAGCGTTGATCTGGAACCACCGAGAACACCTATAATCAGAACCACTAACACCTCTTCTCATGATGACCGGATAGTATTATTATTATTATTATTATTATTATTATATTAGTTCTTATTGTTTTTTTGATAGGCAAAATTTGAGTTATACGAGAAGTTGCTAACTTATGGGACTTTTATCCATAAAAAACTGTTTTTCAATAGACGCAGCAACACACTGAAATCGATTGCACTCAGCGTCAACCAAGATAGCATCTTCAAGGGAAGAAGTGATATCCTAGAGCTAGTTGTTTAAACTCCAGTTGACTGTTTTTCAAGTGAAAAGTGATCAGCTGTCAAGCTACAAAAGATTCGATTATCGAATGTTAGCAACTGAACCGAGTTTACTTGAATCAAACAAACTATTGTACGGCATCATAATGAACGATTTCTGATAGATGTATCTCCAGTGGGGGCCACATAATATTGTTACGAAATGTCTTAGTGCCGGCTCTACTACTAATAATTTATTGCACTAAAATACATACTAAAAGATGTACAAGCCAGTCGAAGAATGAGCCAAAATATACCAGAAGAGCACCCAATTATGCCAAACATAGCATAAATGAAAATCAGTTGAAAAACACAAATTGGAGGTATTCATTTACCTGTCATGACTCTAGGTCAACAAGAGTCATGATTTTTTTATTTTGTCAAAGTTTCCATTGTTCTCGATTCTAAACGGTAAATGATTGAAAAATTTAATACAAGAATAAACCTCTTATCAGTGCCTGCTAGATGATGATAGGGTATATTATAATTACATGTATGTCTTGTGCCATATGAATGTGTTGCTTCCAAAGATACAAAATAGTGCCTATTTTTATAAAAAAAATTGATACATTCATAAATATATAGAGCTGGCACTGTCAAAAGTTCCATCTTTCTGAAATAACCCCGCAGGAATCTGAAAATTTTAAATTGTTCATAATGCGGATTGCTCTTTTCTGGATTTTAAAAACTCTCTCAGTTTCAGCACAGCCACCCCAGAGCATAATTCCATATCTGACACGGGAGTAAAAATTTGAGTAATAAAACATCTTAGTCATATTTATGTTAGAGTTTTTATAAAGTATACTGAGTCCATAACAGGCTTGACTGAGCTTTTTTGAGATATAATCAATGTGACTCTCATACTTCAGCGTTTCATCAAGGAAAATTACTAAAGATTTAGCACTCTCTGAAAACTGTATTTTCTGTTCCTTGAGTGATTAATAACCTGGAGTGGTTAGACAGTGTGTTCTGAAAAATATAACATTGGTTTTATCCGAAAAAAGGACTAGTCGTGAGTTAGTAAACCAGTTCTGGATCAAGAACATGAATTCACTAGCAATTTTATTTAATTCGGAAAAATTATTGGTTGACACTAGAATGGTGCTATCATCTGCAAAGGTAATTATAATTTTATTCGATTCAGAAAACATTGCCAAATCGTTGATAAAAAAAATAAACATGAGAGGGCCCAAAACACTACCCTGTGGGACACCAATCGAAGTCTCTAGAGCCTTTGACCGCACATAATTTCCAGGGTTTATTTCCTTTATTTTGACAGCAAAATAATATGAGGGGACAGTTAGTTATTAGCAAAGACAGTTATTCAACAGTTCCATTCGTAGCAGTTTTTATTAAGAGCAGAGTTATCGAGAGCTAAGAGGCGCAGAGTTATTCAGCAAAGTTATTCAGAGTTAAGTGAAGAGAGCTTTGTTATTGCTAGGCGCGGAAGTCGAAGGAGAGAATTTCTATTAGAGAGAGTTCATCAGAGTGTTCAGTACAGAGCGTTGGATAGTGAGCTGAGCAGTTTGAGTGATTGTATTGTATTGTATTGTATTGTGATAAAGAGTTGTAATAAGAGTAGTAAAGTGTCGTTTGGAGTTTTAATCAACGATCGCAAGGAAATATCGTAAAAATATGCAATAGTTGGTCTTCTAGTTTATGTTATATTCGCTTGAAAATAGACGAGGTAGAAGAATAACAACCAAAATTTCTCAAGTCAAAATGATAATAATGATATTTCAAAAATAAATTAAAGAATTTATTAGGAATGATGACAGATCCGAAAATTTTTGGATGATGAAGGTGACACTCAAGGAAAATGTTGAATTGGAACACTGAAATGTTAAAGGTATTTTACCTCAGCCAGTATACGATATTCGATATGGATCAAAGTAGTGGATTGCTTTCATATTTGTCTTTCGGAATCGCAACCATTGATGTGATAATTTTCGAAGTCACTCATCAAAAAACAATTCAAGTCAAACCAATGGGTTACGAGTAACTTTACGTGACAATACTGAGCCCAATGACAAAATTAATAATTGCCAGTAGACAAGTGCGAAACAGGCTACCACTCCGCTCCTTATCTTTTGTGGTCAATAGAGGGAGATATTCCCACATTGGTCAACTTTCGAAATTCCGAAAAAATTTTGTTAGGTACTGAAAACGATTTTTTTTTTAAATTTGGTCAAACCATCCTGTTTCATTTTATTTTTTTATATGAATGATCTCGACCTTATATAAAAAAAAAACTGTGAAAAAATTTAAAACCAAACCCGTCGAGTAAAGTAGTGTTACGAAGTTTCGAGTTGTCTGTTGGATATTAGTATCAGTAAGGTATCACGATTATTTTAATATTGTTATGATTTATCTTTGGGTTCGACGATTGAAACCAAACAACACTAAACTTCTTTTATTATAACTCTCTATGACAATACAATACAACACAATCACTTAAATCGCTCCGATAACTTTCCAATACTCGGTACTAAAACTCTCTGTACTGAAAATTCTGCCGTCGCAGTGAGCGGCTCCCGCTTATAAAGGCGCTCATACAGTGGAGAATCATCCAGACAAATCTTGACAATCGAATATTCTGGGTGAGCCGCCATCACGCAGGTATAATCTTTCCTGGAACTGTCGCACCAATTCGCATCCATAGTCGGCAGGGCCGGCGCCAGCACATTCCGTTACAATATCATGAATGAATTTGTTTGCGATATGACAATTTATATGTAACAAACAGCTGATTGCATTTTTTATGAGATCATTAAGACAGGGACTCTTCAAGTTAGGAGAGGGTTTATTATTGGGTGTTTAATGATATCTTAAACTATACTGCAATTGCTGCAGTGCTTTAACTGACCTTTAACGGCCCATTAGCTCAAAGCTCCAATAACAAAAAGTAGGCGCAATCGGCTATTAGTCCTCTTCGGAAACATATCTATTTTATTTTTAAGTTTTTATGTTTATTTCTACAGATATTACAACCAATATTCTTGTCATAGTTTCAAAGCTGGAAAGCATCTATGAAAGCGTAAAGCACCTGGATCGATCATAATCCAGCCAATAAGACTCGGTATTTCCGGAGGTTACCGGCGCGACGGTGTTTTTATGAAAGTACATTGGGTTCGTAACAGTATGCTCTTTCCGTGTTACGTCCATCATATGAATCAATTTTATTTTTTAGGTTAAGAGCGCCGCGTTTCAAAAATTGCAGTTCTATTTTAATAAAACGGAACTTGCGTGTTGGTCGATATCGATTTTGATAAATTATTCATTCCATAAGGTGCTACGTCTTCGGAAAAGCATCGCTGATAAGGTGGATGAGCTCATAAAGCAGTCATTTCGACACAAAAATTTTCTGACGACCTATAATTTTGCAGACGACTGAACGATGTAGGCAGGTAGTATTTTCAAGTGGATCAATATGATGAGTGGGCATATGCTTACCTACTTTTTTACTACGCTCTTCATGATCATTCGATAACTGAACAGAAGTTCGTACAGGCCTGCGATGCCTCATTTTACAGAGTGATTCTTGGGAGGAAAAAATATTCAACATTGAGATCTGGAAACTCAAGACTAGAGGTTTCATGGGAAATTCATACTTCGAGACACGATGGATAAAGTTCATATTATTTGCAAATTTCACTGGAAGGGAATACACCAGCTGGTATCAATGTCGTCTTCTGGTGGTTCACATTTCATCACAATCTGAATTGATTGACTTGAAAACCTGAATTAGTAACCATCTACACAATGCACCACTGAACAAACGATACTAACCTTTCAGAGAAAACTCTGGCAGCGCGGGGTCCAGAGCAGTTATCCTTGCAATACGCAGGTCCTCTCGGAGCAGCTTCCCCGCAATCCCAGCGATGTGGCTTCCCAGACTGAAGCCAATCACATGCAGAGTTTCAACAGGGATCTCCGCGCTGTCGTTGAAAACCTCGATGAACTGCTTCAACCTCTGCGCCACATGTTTGACGTTTGCCACGGCTATTTGGTACCAAGGAAACGTGGACAGCTCTGACCAGTCCAACAGGATGATATTGAATTTTTTTTGTTTTTCCAGATATGCTGGAAATTAAAATGAAATATAATCAATTATTATACCAAGAGCACTAGATATTAGTATGACTGTAACGATACATAACAATGTTATTAATGGGAATATCCTGAAAGCGACGTATGCAGTGAAAATATCAGGAAAAAAAAATTGCAAAAAATCATGGCAATTGGCACTGGTTGATTAACATATCAGTGCTAACTCCAGAGACTAGAGATTTTTGATTTGCGAAAAATAACGTAAGTTTGTTTCCCTTTGAAAATGATTTGGAAGGTTTGTTGAATTCCAAATATTCCAGTTGAATAGAGTTAGAAAACTGCGTTTTATCCAATATCTACCAAACAGTGAATTGTAAATGAAAAATAATTATATATTATCATCATTATTATTATGTATCTGTCGTCTAAACAAATCTAGTCGGGTCCGTACCCCCCACTGCTCCGACCCAGTGGGCGGGCGCGCTAGTATAATTAACCAATGACCACTCCCCACACCGCGGGGTAAGTGATCACTGGCTCCGAGAATCATGAGTCCTGAGTAGACGCAACGAACCGAGAATAACGGCCTTCTGCATGCGGCCGGCCAAGATCTCTGCCGCATTACGGCATGCCGGTATGATCTTGAGTTCCGAGAGTAGCGTTGGCCTGGAACCACCGGGAGCACCTATAATCAGAACCACTAACTTGACAGAATAGTACGGGTGGAGCCTGCGGAGTTCGTAAAGTAAATCCTGGTACTTTGTCCGTTTTTCCTCCTCTTTTCGGACGATATTCGTTTCGGCAGGGGCCGAAAACTCAATAACGAATATCGTCTTACTTCGGTGGTCGAAGAGGACTATATCAGGCTTATTGGCTTGTATTTGCCTGAGGGTGGGGAATGAAAAGTTCCAAAAAATTCGACACCTTTCATTCTCCACAACGGACTCAATATCCCCTGGAGCGTAAGGCAGTACCGGTGTCCTGTCTATTTCATACGAGTGCCGAAGAAAATAGTACAGCACTCGTAAGGCCGCGTTATGGCGATGGATATAGGCCGAGACCGCATAAACTGCACAAGATGACAGCAAATGCATCAAAGTCTCGGGCGCCTGTCGGCAGGCTCTGCATCTAGTATCAGGGACCTCTATACCCATCACGCGGCTCCGATAGACAAGAGTGTTGAAGACACCGTCTTGGCACGCCATGATGAACCCTTCAGTCTCCGACTTCAGCTCACCTGACCTGAGGAAGGCAAATGTCAGCTTAACAGACAAGTCATGGTCCTCGATGTTCTTAAAGAAGACTCCATGCATGGGCTTGTCTGTATGCAGCTGCAGCATTTTAGCATTCTCTGCAGCCTTGATGTGAGCTTTTCTCCGTGCGGGCTCCAACTCGGTGACAGAGAGTTGGTTTATCCGATCGGTGTCGAAGACTATACCAAGTTCATCAGCAGCGCGCCTTGCTGCCTTGAATAAAAAGGCTCCGACTCCTGCATGTTCATGATCTCGGACCATGCAGTGTAGGGGATCCGAACTCCTGATGACTCTACAGGCTCCATCCAGTACCATTCTGTTATGGAGACACTCCAAACTCAAAAGTCCACGGCCCCCTTGTTGTCGAAGGAGATATAGCCGTGGAACGGACGATTTGGGATGCATGCTTCTGTGCATGTGCATCATTTTGCGAGTCTTCACGTCAAGTTGCCGCAACTCTTCCTGAGTCCATTTGACTACTCCGAAGGAGTAGAGTAGAATCGGAATGGCAAGCATGTTGGTGGCAGACACTTTGTTCTTGCCCGACAGCTCTGAGGACCAGATCTGCCGTAGTTTCTGCCTATACTTGCCACGGAGAGCATTTTTCACCGAGTCTACCTCTTGGGTGTGGCGTTGTTCCACACCCAAATAGGTGTATGTCTCTCCGGCATTCAAATGATGTAGAATGCTTCCGTCTACGAGTTGGGCATCCTCCGCGAAATCCTCGCATCGTCCTCTTTTGAGATGAACCAGTGCACATTTGTCAATCCCGAATTCCATACCGATAGCATGCGTGAACTCCTGCACCACCCTGAGGGACTGCTGTAGGTCCCTTTCTCCAGAGGCATAGAGCTTGAGGTCATCCATATAAAAAAGATGAGTGACCTTATGCCTCCGGTTTCCAGGGGTGCCGCAGTTATATCCCCGGGTTTTCCTGAGTGCAACGGACAATGGCATTAGTGAGATGCAGAAGAGAAGGGGGCTGAGGGAATCTCCCTGAAAAACACCCCTTCTTATGACGACCGGCTCTGTTTGGACCCTGCTTTCACCTGATGTTATGGTGAAGCGGGTCCTCCAAAGCGGCATCAGTTGTTCGATGCATCTCACTATTTGATCGGGTACAGCAAGGCACTCGAGTAAGTACAACAACAACTCATGTGATGTTGTATCGAATGCCTTGCGATAGTCGATCCAGGCCATAGAAAGATTCCGCTTATACTGCACGGAGTCCTGCGTGATATATCTATCAATCAGCAGGTTCTCCTTACAGCCCGCGGAACCCCTCTTCGACCCTTTTTGCTCATATATCCGTTCGAACACCGGGTCAACTGCTTGGAGAGTACGCATGTACAAGATGCGTGTGAACATCTTGTAACACGTATTCAAGCATGCTATCGGTCTGTAATTCTTAGGATCCGACAAATCTCCGTTCTTCGGGATTAGCACGGTTCGCCCCTCGACAAACCATTCCGAAATCAGCTGCTCTCCATTCAGCCAAGAACTGAATATTCTGGCCAAATGGTGGTGGGTGCTCGATAACTTTTTCCACCAATAGTTATTGAGACCATCAGGGCCTGGAGCAGCAAAGTTCTTCGAACCCTCAAGGGCTCTCCGAACTTCATCCGTGGTTATCGGTTGACGCAGTATTTCGGGCTCAGGCTGTTGAAGCCTTCTACAGAAAGCTTCAAAATGCGTCAGGGCTGGAGTGTCTCGGTTGAGTGGTTGCGGATGCTCGTAGATACCTTTCCACCCGATCAGCGGCCGGCGGATTATCCACAACACGCGGAGGCAATTGGAATAGGCGAGAGGGTTTCTCGCGGAACTGTTTGTTCTCTGAGAAAGCCCTCGCCCGCTTCACTAGTGACTTTTTTGCAGTCACAAGCATTCGTATCCTCTCGAGGCATGCTGCTTGATGGTGAGCAGCACTCCTCGATTCAATGTGCGATGAGATCTCCGCAGTTTTGCAGCGATTTGCCGCACTGCGTGCGTAAATGGTCTATTAGCCGCTAAGTAGTCCATCACACATTGGATACGAGACGCGTGTTGTCTCGCCGACTTGATCTTAGCCTCCATCTTGTGTATGCGCTGTTCATGCTTCCTAGAGGGGTCGAAGGATCTGTCACCTCCCTCTCTCCCAGAAAGAGCCTGAACAGCGTCATACACGGCACAGTTGATCTGCCAGATGTCGGCCTCTTCTGTAAGCGCACTACGAACTTCTGCATCCACTCGGGCCAGTTGTTCCGGCCTGAGGGGCTTCACTCTGTGAAGCATCCTCCGGGTCCCGATGTTGTGGGTTCTCGGTGCTTCCAGGCGCACCCTCTCCTCCACCAATCGCACTGGCGGTATATCTACCGCCTGCTCAACTGGCCTCGGTGGGGCACGTACATAGCCACGGCCACGAAGATGGGATACATAATCCCTGAGATTTTGGGCGGAAAAGGCGGCATGCTCCGGGTGTGCCACGCACCACAGCGCATGCATTCTCGCCATGTATCCCCTTCGGGCGGGCTCACTACTCTCGTAGCACCGCATCAGGTCGTCTCTCAATTCGTCGGTCCACTCAAAACGTTGTCCGTGTCCATTGCCAGAGTCGTCATGGGGCTGTCCATCGGTTTGGGCCCCTCCACCTTGCCCTTGACCCCTATCCGAATGGGGTCGGTTGTGGGGGCCCTGTCCTCTAGTGATCGGAACCAGAGTAAAGGGCCTGCAAGGTGGTTAGCCCAGCAGGCCCACGGCCGGCACCAGAGAGAAGAAGCATTTCTCTCCCGGATGCGCATTAGCTGCCGGTCCGATTTTGCATCCTGAGCTCAGGAAAGTGATGGCGCTACTCACCAGAGACTGTTCAGATATTGTGTCGTCTCCCTGCTTATTTATTATTATTATTATTATATAATAAAATCAAAAAATTGTTGGTCTTTATTTTTGTACAATCAGTACATTCAGAGATATATCGGATCAAAATGGCAAGTTAGAGGAACATATCTCTAAGCAATACATAAAATAGAGAAGCAATCACTTTTTCCATACGTGATACAAATCTTAATGAATTTCCAATTCCCCCATTGGCAAAGATAACTGAGAAATTATTGGAAAAAAAACATGGAGTTTTTGGGTAAAAATGAGATACTGAGTGAGCATCAATTCGGCGTTCAAAAAGTGACGCCATTTCTGAATTTCTTCAGCTGATCTATAAATCGATCAATAGAGGCAGTCTCACGCGACTTATCGAAGGCATTGGATTTTATCAACCACGATATATTACTACGAAAATTGGAGAAGTATGGCCCCAGAACAAAAGACTTTAACTTGGATTAGATCATTCCTCAGAGGTAGAAAACCAACTTAAACGTAAGCCATTTTTTAAGAAAAATAAGTAATCAAAATAAACTATTGGAACTCTTGGAGAGGAATCTTTGAGAATAAACGCATACTTACGGTGTACGCCCTGTATACGTATATATATATATATATATATATATATATATATATATATATATATATATATATATATATATATATATATATGCTGGCTGGAACTTCCGGTTGATCCGCGTCTGGAAAGATTTACTGGTTCAAAAACACCAAAACCGTTGCCACAGCCAAAACCCTCCAAACCAGAATTACCCGTGAAGCCATTGAAATCGAAAAACGTCCCAACTGTCTCAATAAACGCGACAATTCTCAAAGACTCCCCAATACCTGGAAACCACTTTTGGTCCGACATACTTCTATTCACTCCGACTTGGGAACTAATCCGTTCGAACCTCCCATCGACCGTCCGATACCTGATCCTGCCATAATTACTAATGAACCCTTAAATCCCACCAACCTTCTATCCTCGATCTCCAGTGATGATAGCCAGCTAGTGAGACAACTCAGACCTAGACGCAAGGTCACTCAGTCTTGAAAATGGCTCCGAAATGGGAGTCGAAACGTAGACAAGTAAATCATTCCAGACGCGGATCAACCGGAAGTTCCAGCCAGCACATTTCTGACCGCGGAAGCCTAGCCGATCAAATATATATATATATATATATATATATATAGAAGAATATTATGGACAGTAACAATCATTCACATGAACAGGATTTATTATGAATTCGTAAGCACTGCATATATATGTCACTCGTCAAGTCAACCTACTAAGTCTCTCAATACGATATTCCAATTTGGTAAAGAGCTCAGTGATATATAGTGGAGTCTAGATAACCAACTTCCTGCTCATTTGAAATAAATCACGTTTTTCAGAGGAATATTTTGAGGACACCTTGTTGTGATGGAATTCTGCAATCTCCCCAGCTATACTATCATTTTCTGAATCACCTCGATAATATACTTTACCTCTTCCAATATCTGTATCATTACGCCAATAAGAGCACTCTCCCGTTCGGAATAAAGCAAGGCTTGAATCGGTACCTCCACCCGAAAGAAGTGAAACTCACCGTCTACTATCGCCTGTCCACTTTGCCCCGGAGAAGCTTCTGAAAACCCGTGAATAAATATAACGGTTGGCAAGAAGGTATCCACTCCCACCCTCCGGGCTGCCCCTGCTTGGAGCGGTTCGATAACGGCCCCGTGCTTGGATTTCGTTTGGCCACCATAAAACACGAAGCGAATATCTCTGGAAACTTTTGCTGGACAACAGTTGGCACAGAAACCCCGGGGAAGGGCACTGACTTTCAGCTCATTCTCGCCTGAAAATAAATGGAGTCCGTTATCGCTTCATCTATTTAATTTGTCTGCCACAGTCAACTCGTTAGTGGGTGGGTATCGATTCGGAACAGCAGAGCAGCTGTGTTCTGGCATTCTTCCAAAGCTCACTATCAACTAGATGGCGGTATTTTCTCTCCTTTCAACACCTTTCAACTGAATATTATCATAATCTTTATAGGCAACTGAGATCGACTGCTAAAATTAAAATAAGTAAAGCTTACGATAACTTCATTACGATCGCTGAAAGTAATATTCTATCCGACTGCTCTAACTTCTGGTCATTCATTCATAGTAAAAGGGGTAAATCTCGAATACCGGGTGTGATGAAATATGAAGAACTCAACATTCGATAACCCTCAAGACATTATCAATATATTGGCCACGTACTTCAAAACTGTTTACATTGAGTCCAAAAACCATGATTCGAATTGTAATGATCCTCCAGTTACTACAAATACCGTCAGTTATGACCTTATTTCGAAAGAAGACATTATTGAGGCGTCCAGAAAGGTCAAGAACAAATTGACTTCTGGTTCTGACATGATTCCTAGTTTCATCGTTAAGGACAGTAGTGCAGTACATATTCAATCTTATTATATCTTCATCCAATTTTCCCTCACAATGGAAAATTGCTCGTGTCTGCCCCTTTCTGAAAAAAAGGCGACCCTAGTATTTTTTTAAATTATCGAGCAATTTCCATACTGTGCAATTTTTCCAAGTTGTTTGAAATATGCATTCAAAAATGTATCTTCAGGCAGGTAAAAAATAGAATATCAGTGAATCAACATGGGTTCATGCAACAGAGGTCCTACATCACCAACTTGGCATGTTTGAACCAATATATATGTCCAATTCTTGATAATCTGGATTTCCAGAAAGCGTTTGACCAAATAGATCATTATGTTCTTCTGGAAAAATTGAAATTGATGGGGTTCACAGAATCCTTATTACCACTTTTAAATCACATCTTTTCGATAGAAAACAGTTTGTTCAATATGAATCGTACAAATCTCTTCATTATAAAGTGAGCTCAGGTGTGCCGCAGGGTTCTAACCTGGGTCCCTTGTTATTCGTGATTTTTATAAACGATTTGTGCCAAACCATTAATATCCCAAATTCATTTTTCGCTGATGATTTGAAGCTTTTTATAAAATTCAAGATACTTCTGAGTGTCAAAATTTGCAAATTGGTATTGATATAGTTCATAATTGGTGCTTGCAAAACAAATTGGACCTGAATACTGAAAAATGCAATATTGTATCTTTCAGTAAAAGAACTACCATCATTTCTTACGAATACGAAATGAATGATAACATTATAATTCGTTGTGAGGAAGTAAGAGATTTGGGACTAACATACGATAGCAAGTTCTCCTTTTCAACACATGTCGACAAGACTGTACGGCAAGCTAATAAAATGTTAGGATTCATTTACAGAAATTCTGGGAGCTTCAGGAATATTGGTACTCTGAAATTACTTTTCAATTCGTATGTTCGCTCCAGGCTAGAGTATGGTACTTCAATTTGGAATCCCATCTACGATTATCAAATCAAAGATATCGAATCGATACAAAGAAAATTTTTGAAGTACTTGAGCTTCAAAACAGATGGTATTTATCTAAACAGAGGGATTGACCAAAGTACTCTACTCAACAAATTCAATATCACTTCCCTAGTCAAGAGAAGAATGATACAACATACTAAGTTTCTATTCAATTTAATACACAACAATATAGATTGCAGCTCTTTTCTTAGTGCATTGGATTTCCGAGTGCCAAGATCAGAAAGTAGAAATCATAATGTTTTTTATTTGGATACACCCCGTACAAGTATTGGGTTGAAATCACCAACATTTATGTGTAACAATTTTAACAAAATTAGCCGTATTTGTGGTATTCATAATGATTCTATGCAAAAAATTATAGTTTGTGTCATTAACAATATTAATGTCGCCGTAATATTGTGATTATTATAAGGATAACACTAGTACATGCATCGAGATAGTGAACACACTTCGTTTGCAGTAGTGTTTGAGTATGTTTATTGTTGAAAAATTATAGATTATAGATGAGATGTAAGCATTTCCTGTAATTGGGTACGTCCTGTTGGAAATAAATTACTTTTTTTTCCAGATTTAGGCATCAGTTGTAGGTAATGAATAAATAAGTTTAAATTAATAAGAGATGGAAATTATCGCAATTTCTTATGAAAAGTGTATGAACGTTCCCATTGAAAAGTGAAGGTTGATCCTCTCATAGCTTAGTACTCAGAGCTCATTACTTAAATTTCATCGCCTAAAACTGCTGCATAAATCCAGTGTTAACATAGGGCGGCGAATAAATGTCACTGTAAAAATAAAGAATCTTTCAATGGCAGATTATGATCTGTCAATGACATATTGCCGGAATAAAATTTGTCATTAATAGATCATAAACTGTAATTGAAAGATTTCATACTGTTGTTGATAGATTGATCTGTCAATATATGTCCATGACAGATTTTGATCTGTTGTCGTAATCTGTCAATATGTTACTGACAGATTATAATCTGTCACTGACAAATTAGAATCTGTTATTTGCAGATTAAAATCTGATCCTGGGGTGTTACCCGGGTTTGTTTGCCGTGGTCCATAGGTTTTTACTCTTGACGTTTCGCCTACAGCTGTGGTAGGCATTATCAAAGTCTCTGGGCGTGGCAGATGTAAAGTTGATCAAAACGTGAACGAATTAGTCGTCTGTGCTGTGAGACTTTGATAATGCCTACCACAGCTGTAGGCGAAACCTCAGGAGTAAAAACCTGTGGACCACGGCAAACAAACCCAAATAACACCCCAGAATCTGTCAATTGAAATCTTTTTTTACAGTGACACTTATACGCAGTCACATAAAAAAATTAATAACTAAATGATTTTTTTTCAGAAACTTGGGTATTTTTGTTGTCAACAATTGATTGTTTTGCTATTTCTTTTCCGAACTACACGGAAATGAAAAATTTCTGTGAAAGAGGTGAAATCAAAAATTTTCACCAACTTGTTGATAGGTACGTGTTTCGTTCATACAGAGTTGGACAGAATTGTGAATTCAATTCATTTGAAATGAATTGAATTCATTTTTAGTGAATTCAATTCATTGGCTTCAATTCATTTAAAAAAAAGTGAATTGTGAATTGTGAGTTGCTATTTTTATTTCGGTGAATTGTGACTTCTGAATTGATTTTCGTGATTTCAACTTACGACAATGAATTGAAGCCACAATTCAGAGTCACAAGCCATTCCCTAAAGCGCATGCGCGTTCGTTTTTTTTACACCCCAACAAGTGCATACCATCATCTGCGCCAGTAGAACGGCTTTTTTCGTATGCAACGATGATGAATACTCCCAAAAGGAATATGATATCCGACGAAAATTTCGAGAAATTGGTGATATTGAAATCAATGAAAGGTTCTATGCAGACATTTCAACTATGTTGAGTTCTGTAAGAGCTACCAGAATTTTGTGATTTTATTTCAATTATATTTTTTTCATTTTATGTTGACTACTGAATGAATATTTTATTTCCTGTTTCAATAAAAAACAGTTTTTTTTTTATTTAGAGTGTAATCTTTATTAACTCATGACCATCACTCATCCATTCATTTGATAAGTTCTATTTGAAGTAGGTACTAATAATTCAGTGGTTCCATACATCTTACTAGTAAAAAATAGTATATATTCAATATTTTTTCTCATCTGTCAAACAAAAACCTATCTTGACCTCTAGTAGGAGTAAACTTTCTTTAAACCCCAAACTAACTGATATTCTATAGATATTACCATTACTCTTTCATTGATTGGGGAGTAATAAGAAATTAAATCGAATTATCTGGGGAATATTTGATAAAGGCAAAATTTTTTAGTTTTTTTTTGCAGAAAAAAATAGGATGCAAATTAACTACATTCTGAATTTTTTCACTTTTCATTAAAAGGTGAGAAGTTGTAAGCAAAATGAATTGTGAATTGATTAGAGTAACAATTCAGAAGCTAGCTTGTGACTTCAATTCATTTTTTTTTCTAATGAATTTTCAATTCATGAATCTAATTCATTTTTGTTGCGTGAATTGTGACTTGAGAATCAATTCACGAAAGTAGTTAATTTGTACAACTCTGCGTTCATAGCCATTTGATTCGTTCACAAAAATTAAGGAAGAGTACATCTACAACAGTAAAAAACAACGACGAGCGTTACATCACATGGAAGTCACAGTTTATTGCTCAATTTTCATTCCTATCCTAAAAAACGAATCAAATAGATTGCTTATACACACAGGACATTTCTACACAATGAAGTAAAAATAGAAAATAGTTCTCTATCACCAGGATAATCCAGTCCAAACAATATCTTGTTTTGCTCAAAGAAAATTATATCATTAGCCCCTCAAAGGGCAAATGGTTATATTGGGTGAAGTGAATAAAAGTGATTATGAGTTCAAACTATAGATCCGTCCTTGTCACATCTCAACAACCCGTATATAATTTGAGTGTCATTGAGACCATTTGCTCCAACTTTATTCACTCTACCCATTATAGAACACTGTTTGGTGTATCCATGTAGCTATCAACAGAGTGTTTGAAATTTTAAGTCGTAGGAGTTTTGATTTTTTTATTCGAAGAAAAAGCCTAAAAATAGATACCGAATCTAGATGAATGTCATCCATAGTTTCGAGTGGCACATTGTACAATGTTCAGCTTATCCAATCCATCTTGGCACAAAACTAATGGCGTTCATGCCCTGTGAAGTATAGTAAGATGAAATATACTTATTATATATGTATCCACTGTGTTGAAATTTATTCCTAGTACCTAGGTGTTTTCTCTTTCGTAATGCTCTACATTACCAGTGTCTCACTGGAAAAGAAGCTGATTTTATGCCACGATGGATCGGATAAGCTGTACATTATGAATTTTACTCCTATCATCTAAATCGTTACCGGGACTACTTTCCCATTATTGTCCCTTTCCGAAATGAAGAAACCCTTTCAAAAACGTGAACAGCCTGAGATATTCATTGAAAAAGGAGCTTTCGTTCCCAATCAAATGGTGTGAAGAAATTGATTGCAAAAATCTTAATGTTCAAAAATGTTGAAATTATATATGAAACAAGGAACTGAACAGAAACTAACGATGTAATCTGTTTGTAGCTTTCTGATCGAATCGGAACATGTTGAAGAATCAATTTGAAATATAGATAAGAGTAGAGGGCAGACTTTTACACCTGGATTCCATAATGCAATCTATTGCTGTAGCTCTAGGAAGTTGCATATGTTCAAGTTGCACGAAATAGAACATTTTGGTGTGATCCGTGGCAGCGAAGTGTTTTGCGTGGTGGCATTGTGAATGATGGAATCAATTATTTTTTCAAGAAGTGATGAAGAAAAATAATATAATGAATTTCCTGAAATGGCATGTATTCTGGAAAGCTAGAAGTAGATGGCCTTTGATAAGATAAAAGTTATTTTTGAATTTTCTCTCCCCTAGTATGAAAGTGAAAAAGCTTCAAGTTTTTATAATATATGTTTTTTGGGCTAATTGGTATATTTGCCTCAATATGTAACTGCAATATTGAAAATCTAAAAAAATTGAGTGACTATTTTTTTATGAATTTGGGAATTTATATATCGAATTTATTAAAAAAGCGTATACTTTCCCTTGCCGACGTTTTGGAAGATATTCCGCCTTCTTTTTCGAGACTTTTTTGAAAAATCTTCAATGGAATTGTAACTTCCAAAAAAGGTTTGACAAAGGATACAGACTAATTTCCGAAACGTCGCATTTTTTAAATAAATTTGTTTTTATTTGTCAATATTTTCAAAATTGCAGTTACGAACCTGAAAAAATGGAATCCAGAACATTTTTCTCTGTCAACGAACATTCAAAAATATTTAAAGATGGAGTTTTTATGTCAGGCGTCATTCGGCCAAGTTTTCTATTGACTTGATACGAAAGTGATTCACTTTGTATTTATTATTCCACTTTTAATGCTGTGGTTGGTTACCATGTTAATCCAATTTTTATTTTTGAAATCTAACAAAATCTGTCACGAACAGTTTATTTTGGTTTATTGAGTTTGATGGACTCGCAGAACAGGTAGAACTCACATAGTTCTATGGTCCAAATCCAATTACATGTAATAGGAAGATTAAAAAATTCATTAAATCAGATATGAGATAAGTCTGCACTTATCTTGGGAATATTTACTCCTGTTTCTCGAAAGTTGCAAAGAAATCTGCTAATTCCAGCAAATGACAGATTGATATAAATTCTCGTAGCAACCAGTTATCGAGAGAATGGAAACAATAAATTGCATAGTGGAATGGAGTGTTAACATCCAAAGAATACTCTCGCAACCACGTCAAGTTGGAGGTAATTTGGAAAATTTGAAAAATGGCAATGAAATCTCTAAGATCTGATGAATGTATAAATATGCTTTCAACTGTTATCAGATCAAGTTTATTTACAAGTCTTGTCGTGATTTCCCTATTGAAAATTCTGTGATGGATTGTATCATTGCGCATTCACGAGATAAAATGAAATTGGTCGAGTTGTAAGTATTCACTATTTTTTTTTTATTCTATCTAGGTACTTGGAAAACATTACTTTGTTAGGTCTCCACTCCACTCGATCCAGAAATATCGATTTCATCGATAGTTACCTTCATACAGGGAATTTTGATCGAGGAAATGATTTGTATAGGAATGTAATCCCATTCTAAGCTTAAAGCTGGATTTATAAACATGCAGTTCGTCGTTGGCTTTGGCGTTCGCGCTGGCGTCCGTCGTCAGCAATTTTTGGCAACGAAATTCACCATTTATAAACTTGTCGTTGGCCGTTACGAAAATTATCATAACCTCAATATAATGTGTCATGTGAATTGACAGTGAGTTGTCACTGCGAGTTTTGTTTGTTTACACCTCTTTATGGATTTTTTATTTCTATTGAAGGTGGTCTGTAATCCCGAAAAGACGAGCAGCACCTTTTGTTTTTGAGCTTTCTAGAAAATTTTACATATGACGTGAACCACTTGACAGCTGAAAGTCGTTTTGATTGGCTCTTCAGACTTGCTACGAACTGTGCTACGAGCCACCGACGGCAAAAGTTAAAGTTTATCCAAGTCGAACGACAGCCCAACAGCGAACGGCAACACCGACGGTAGATATAAATGATCTCACGGGTTTCTGTGCTTTTAATTGGGAACGCCAACGCGAACGCCAAAGCCAACGATGAACTGCAAGTTTATAAATCCAGCTTAAGTGGTAGTAACCTTATTTGTTTACTTGAATATTCACGCCAAATAACTAATTAACTACATTAGGTTTGTTCATTTACTCACTCTTTGTAATCTTATATTTATTTTGTTTCTGGTGAATTAATATTATTATTATTATCATTATTAAAATAATCCTACAACCTCAAACATTGTACGCCAGCTGCAATTTTTTCTCTTCGTTTGCTAGGAGAAGAATTACTGGGTTGTTATAATAGAGTAATATCCTAGAGTAATCAGACATAACTTATTTTCACACGGATGAAACCTGAAGTTTTCAGTAGCGTCTCGTGTGCCTTGAATACCTACGCGCTTTGTGGAACTTGCCGAGTGACACCTGGGCAGGTACCAGGTGAGAAAGGTAACTAAAAATAAGAATTATTTTACTTAAATTCACATGGCTGATTTTTATATATGTCATGTAGAATATTATTTTAAAGTAATATCATAAGTGTCAGACACTTTTGATGGACCAGAGCTTTTATCAGACGCTTTTAAGCTACCCAAAAAATAAATGAACTTTACTTATTTTCACATGTCTGATTTTTTAATATGTTATTGAAGTATTTATTTAAAAGTTATATTCAATCAGTAAGACACTTTAGAGTGACCAAACATCCCCTAAGACAAAAATTATTCAGCCAGAAGTATGAGGGCGAGAGTACTATGCATGCGCTTCAGAGTGAATGAGACGTCCATAATAACTCGGTTTCCCTTCTCAAACTCACCATCTGTTTCAATCTACTGTGTATGTGCTGTTTATTGCTCAATTTTCATTCCTATCCTAAGAAACGAATCAAATAGATTGCTTATACACACAGGACATTTCTACACAATGAAGTAAAAATAGAAAATAGTTCTCTATCACCAGGATAATCCAGTCCAAACAATATCTTGTTTTGCTCAAAGAAAATTATATCATTAGCCCCTCAAAGGGCAAATGGTTATATTGGGTGAAGTGAATAAAAGTGATTATGAGTTCAAACTATAGATCCGTCCTTGTCACATCTCAACAACCCGTATATAATTTGAGTGCCATTGAGACCATTTGCTCCAACTTTATTCACTCTACCCATTATAGAACACTGTTTGGTGTATCCATGTAGCTATCAACAGAGTGTTTGAAATTTTAAGTCGTAGAAGTTTTGATTTTTTTATTCGAAGAAAAAGCCTAAAAATAGATACCGAATCTAGATGAATGTCATCCATAGTTTTGAATGGCACATTGTACAATGTTCAGCTTATCCAATCCATCTTGGCACAAAACTAATGGCGTTTATGCCCTGTGAAGTATAGTAAGATGAAATATACTTATTATATATGTATCCACTGTGTTGAAATTTATTCCTAGTACCTAGGTGTTTTCTCTTTCGTAATGCTCTACATTACCAGTGTCTCACTGGAAAAGAAGCTGATTTTATGCCACGATGGATCGGATAAGCTGTACATTATGAATTTTACTCCTATCATCTAAATCGTTACCGGGACTACTTTCCCATTATTGTCCCTTTCCGAAATGAAGAAACCCTTTCAAAAACGTGAACATCCTGAGATATTCATTGAAAAAGGAGCTTTCGTTCCCAATCAAATGGTGTGAAGGAATTGAATGCAAAAATCTTAATGTTCAAAAATGTTGAAATTATATATGAAACAAGGAACTGAACAGAAACTAACGATGTATTCTGTTTGTAGCTTTCTGATCGAATCGGAACATGTTGAAGAATCAATTTGAAATATAGATAAGAGTAGAGGGCAGACTTTTACACCTGGATTCCATAATGCAATCTATTGCTGTAGCTCTAGGAAGTTGCATATGTTCAAGTTGCACGAAATAGAACATTTTGGTGTGATCCGTGGCAGCGAAGTGTTTTGCGTGGTGGCATTGTGAATGATGGGATCAATTATTTTTTCAAGAAGTGATGAAGAAAAATAATATAATGAATTTCCTGAAATGGCATGTATTCTGGAAAGCTAGAAGTAGATGGCCTTTGATAAGATGAAAGTTATTTTTGAATTTTCTCTCCCCTAGTATGAAAGTGAAAAAGCTTCAAGTTTTTATAATATATGTTTTTTGGGCTAATTGGTATATTTGCCTCAATATGTAACTGCAATATTGAAAATCTAAAAAAATTGAGTGACTATTTTTTTATGAATTTGGGAATTTATATATCGAATTTATTAAAAAAGCGTATACTTTCCCTTGCCGACGTTTTGGAAGATATTCCGCCTTCTTTTTCGAGACTTTTTTGAAAAATCTTCAATGGAATTGTAACTTCCAAAAAAGGTTTGACAAAGGATACAGACTAATTTCCGAAACGTCGTATTTTTTAAATAAATTTGTTTTTATTTGTCAATATTTTCAAAATTGCAGTTACGAACCTGAAAAAATGAATTCCAGAACATTTTTCTCTGTCAACGAACATTCAAAAATATTTAAAGTTGGAGTTTTTATGTCAGGCGTCATTCGGCCAAGTTTTCTATTGACTTGATACGAAAGTGATTCACTTTGTATTTATTATTCCACTTTTAATGCTTTGGTTGGTTACCATGTTAATCCAATTTTTATTTTTGAAATCTAACAAAATCTGTCACGAACAGTTTATTTTGGTTTATTGAGTTTGATGGACTCGCAGAACAGGTAGAACTCACATAGTTCTATGGTCCAAATCCAATTACATGTAATAGGAAGATTAAAAAATTCATTAAATCAGATATGAGATAAGTCTGCACTTATCTTGGGAATATTTACTCCTGTTTCTCGAAAGTTGCAAAGAAATCTGCTAATTCCAGCAAATGACAGATTGATATAAATTCTCGTAGCAACCAGTTATCGAGAGAATGGAAACAATAAATTGCATAGTGGAATGGAATGTTAACATCCAAAGAATACTCTCGCAACCACGTCAAGTTGGAGGTAATTTGGAAAATTTGAAAAATGGCAATGAAATCTCTAAGATCTGATGAATGTATAAATATGCCTTCAACTGTTATCAGATCAAGTTTATTTACAAGTCTTGTCGTGATTTCCCTATTGAAAATTCTGTGATGGATTGTACCATTGCGCATTCAAGAGATAAAATGAAATTGGTCGAGTTGTAAGTATTTACTATTTTTTTTTTATTCTATCTAGGTACTTGGAAAACATTACTTTGTTAGGTCTCCACTCCACTCGATCCAGAAATATCGATTTCATCGATAGTTACCTTCATACAGGGAATTTTGATCGAGGAAATGATTCGTATAGGAATGTAATCCCATTCTAAGCTTAAAGCTGGATTTATAAACATGCAGTTCGTCGTTGGCTTTGGCGTTCGCGCTGGCGTCCGTCGTCAGCAATTTTTGGCAACGAAATTCACCATTTATAAACTTGTCGTTGGCCGTTACGAAAATTATCATAACCTCAATATAATGTGTCATGTGAATTGACAGTGAGTTGTCACTGCGAGTTTTGTTTGTTTACACCTCTTTATGGATTTTTTATTTCTATTGAAGGTGGTCTGTAATCCCGAAAAGACGAGCAGCACCTTTTGTTTTTGAGCTTTCTAGAAAATTTTACATATGACGTGAACCACTTGACAGCTGAAAGTCGTTTTGATTGGCTCTTCAGACTTGCTACGAACTGTGCTACGAGCCACCGACGGCAAAAGTTAAAGTTTATCCAAGTCGAACGACAGCCCAACAGCGAACGGCAACACCGACGGTAGATATAAATGATCTCACGGGTTTCTGTGCTTTTAATTGGGAACGCCAACGCGAACGCCAAAGCCAACGATGAACTGCAAGTTTATAAATCCAGCTTAAGTGGTAGTAACCTTATTTGTTTACTTGAATATTCACGCCAAATAACTAATTAACTACATTAGGTTTGTTCATTTACTCACTCTTTGTAATCTTATATTTATTTTGTTTCTGGTGAATTAATATTATTATTATTATCATTATTAAAATAATCCTACAACCTCAAACATTGTACGCCAGCTGCAATTTTTTCTCTTCGTTTGCTAGGAGAAGAATTACTGGGTTGTTATAATAGAGTAAGATCCCAGAGCAATCAGACATAACTTATTTTCACACGGATGAAACCTGAAGTTTTCAGTAGCGTCTCGTGTGCCTTGAATACCTACGCGCTTTGTGGAACTTGCCGAGTGACACCTGGGCAGGTACCAGGTGAGAAAGGTAACTAAAAATAAGAATTATTTTACTTAAATTCACATGGCTGATTTTTATATATGTCATGTAGAATATTATTTTAAAGTAATATCATAAGTGTCAGACACTTTTGATGGACCAGAGCTTTTATCAGACGCTTTTAAGCTACCCAAAAAATAAATGAACTTTACTTATTTTCACATGTCTGATTTTTTAATATGTTATTGAAGTATTTATTTAAAAGTTATATTCAATCAGTAAGACACTTTAGAGTGACCAAACATCCCCTAAGACAAAAATTATTCAGCCAGAAGTATGAGGGCGAGAGTACTATGCATGCGCTTCAGAGTGAATGAGACGTCCATAATAACTCGGTTTCCCTTCTCAAACTCACCATCTGTTTCAATCTACTGTGTATGTGCTGTTTATTGCTCAATTTTCATTCCTATCCTAAGAAACGAATCAAATAGATTGCTTATACACACAGGACATTTCTACACAATGAAGTAAAAATAGAAAATAGTTCTCTATCACCAGGATAATCCAGTCCAAACAATATCTTGTTTTGCTCAAAGAAAATTATATCATTAGCCCCTCAAAGGGCAAATGGTTATATTGGGTGAAGTGAATAAAAGTGATTATGAGTTCAAACTATAGATCCGTCCTTGTCACATCTCAACAACCCGTATATAATTTGAGTGCCATTGAGACCATTTGCTCCAACTTTATTCACTCTACCCATTATAGAACACTGTTTGGTGTATCCATGTAGCTATCAACAGAGTGTTTGAAATTTTAAGTCGTAGAAGTTTT
>JAVJAQ010001156.1:11917-29802 GCA_032362365.1 Zygogramma bicolorata | reverse complement strand
TCAGTGAACGATTGAGAGTTTTTAATACTGCAGCTGTATAATGACCACTGTGCTACACACATTAATACAGTTCATTCGAAATGAATAATTCTCATTCTCAAGGACTTGATGTTCATCACTTCTCATACTGCCAGCACGATCAAAGCTTAAATATCTGCCTATAAATGTGGACCTACCAAAAATTTCAGAAAAAAACACAATTTGGTCAAGTGCTAGTAGAACCCGACCATAAACAGTTTTGGGATGAGAAATATTCCATTCCTCAGCGACTCTCATAATAAACATATATGGCACGTAACTTATTCTTCAATATTGTGTTTTTTTTATTTCGCTGTTTACATTACGACAGAAGCCATCGGACGAGTCTCATTCTCAAATCCGCTTATTTCTCTGGACTAGTCGAGAAAAGTTGATGATTTCTTTTTGGTGAATATGGACTGCCTATTACTGCCTTAAATATCAACAATCGCGCCATTGTTTATTGAATTGAGACAAATTTGATGGGTAAAGTATTTTCACCTTTCTGTTGTTACTATGCAGATTTTTTTAAAGTGTTTCCTGAGAGTTATAACAACAAAATTTCAAAATATTACACTTCGAAATCGCAGTATATCCCATCTTCTTGCCCTTGAATCTCCCCATGTTCACTAAACACTATGAAATTGTGTTTTCGGTTAGATCGCACTATAAAAATTGTAGCCAGGGTACCTGAACTAGGAAGAAAAGTTTTAAGTCTATATGGGAAGTTTCACTCATTCATTTCAGTTTATTTATCTCTTTTTATCCTCGTTGTATGACCCTTTCTCCCAAATAGATGCATTTGGCCAGTACTTAGCTTTTTATTATCAAGCTTCATTTCATTTGCAGGATCTTCATAAATTATATTTCAGTTTTTTGTATTTGAAACTTACTCAGATATCTTCAGGAATACTTTTTGCTTATCCCCAATGTACAACGGAGATTGATCTTGATTTCTTTCTGTTGATTTTTCAGCACCGTTTCATATTTTCACTACCCTGTTTAACTCAAGATGTATGAGCCTCTGAAAAAGCTAGCCACTCGCGCCAGCGAAACGTCGGGAATAAATTCCAATAAACGACGGCCTTCAAACCCAAACCAAAGTAGTGATAGTTATACCCTGCTGTATAGTTTTTCAAAACCACCTTCTGAAGATCCATTTTGGAGTGGTATTTCAAAAATATAAAGTACGAAGAGACGTTCACCTTTTTTGATTGATAACATATAAAAATCTGAAAAATAAACTAAGAAATAATGTTGACATATATAAGTGTTGACAGCAACGAGAATCAATGATATAATGGATTCCAGGAATTCATCTTCGGAGGAGATTTTTAAGGCTTCTCTAATCGATTTGAAAAAAAACAACAAAAATATAACATTATACAGTGAAAGAAATATATAGAAATGTTTATATCGAAGTTTCATTGGCCTAGATACATTTTTTACAACCTGCATGTTTTCTATTTTCCATTGAAATGTTCACATAATTCGACTGAAGGTTCATATGACAGCACACAAACCATTTTCACGTATGAATTCCCAGACGATTCACCTGAAAACATTACCAAATCAACGAGCACTTGTATATAGCTTTTTCACAATTTCCTGTTTGAGTAGCACGATGACTGCAAATTCGAGTGGATATGTACTCATGCAGTGATGAAACGAAATAAAAACTCTAAAATGGAAAGCTGAATCCATTTGCGAATAACATGCTCGATGTGCCTTTCATTTTATGGTCTATACATTGATATTTTTTATTCAATTGTCAATCTGGTGGGAAAATTTTAACTGACATTGAGCCTAATGATACGTATGTCATTCCAGTAACCACACTTCAGCCCCATGTGCTCTGAACGTAATATGAAACAAATGTGTGGATAAAGTGATAGTATATCATCATGAATTAGGTTTTTTGGATGGATGTGGAAATTGCAAACTGAGGCTTCGTTCTGATCTACGTTTTGTTATCATTATTCAAATAGTTTGTGATAGTGTGGTAATGGAATATTTTTTGTATCTTCTAATGAAATGAGGAAAGGTCGAACTCTCCTGCAGAAAAAATACATTTACGAAAGCTATCTGTGACAATAAAGAAATATCCATAACGTAACTGTTTCATCTGATATTTTATATTCTGTTCTTCATTTCACTTCCAGGACCTTGTATTTTTATAAATTTTTTGAGAGATGTCATATTGACTACAATTACCTTTTGAGAAAAATGTTTCAGAATTTTATTGAATTGACTGCGAAGCAATGATCCTTGGGGCATATTATCTAGTTCTGCGGAGAATACGATATGAATATGGATAAAAAAGTTCGAGTGTGGATTTATGCAGGCCAAAATAACAAATATCAAATCACAATTATCACGTAACAAATATCAAGTATAAATTGAAACTTTTATTTTTCAATGATAGTGTCCATGCAGCCAATTATCAATTAACAAATATAAGTAAGCGGGTCAACTTTCATCTTTCTACGTTATTTGAACGTGATTTCCTTATTGTGCGTAACTAATACGCAAATGACGGAGTGGTCTATTCAGTGATCTTGACACGAAAATTAACTTCTGTCAAAACACTATATTTTATTCACTTACAAAAATATTATTTTTGAAATGAAAATTGACGACTGTATTCTCGTGGACCTTGTTCGGCAACTTTATTGTGTATATGACGAAGGAACGAGAAATTCAAGGATAAAATTATGAAAGAGAATACGCTTGGGTTACATATCATGAACCTTCAACAAACAATACAAAAAACGTCTCAAGTATCAAATTTTTTCATTCCACCGAACATTTTGAAAGTTGTTCTTCATTATGAGATTATAAGATTAGGGCTAGGTCCATCAGAATATTCAATGGCTTATTTGTTACGCGATAATTGTTATTTTATATTTGTTATTTTGGGCTGCATAAATCTACACCAAGTCCACCCGGTATCCGACGACGAGGCGCAGGATTATACAGAAATTTGGGGGAGATATCCGAGACGATGATTCTATAGGAATAGTTGATTCGACCCAGACCGGAGGTATGCTAAATTAATAATGTTAGGAAGCACAAGAAGATCACAAGCCGTGAGAAGAGACCTTAATTTCCCATCTATTGGTTATCGATATTTTAAAAATATGCCAATTCATTCAGCAAATAAAACTTAAAGGTTTCAATCTAGTGCCGGTGTTTAAAAATTGGTAATTGAAATTGAAAGGGCTGGACAAATAATTGAATTGAATAAGTTAGGATATGAATTGAAATTATTAAAATTGGAAATTGAAGTTTGTCACTCCGAAGATTCTGAAATAAATCAACATTCGTCAGTTAAATCTCGTAGTTATCCTTCTAATTCAATTCTTCAGTCAGTACATTCAGTTACTGAAACAGTTGATAACACAATTACTGAGGGTGTGCTTGGTTCATCGAGAAGAACCACCTAATGGGTTAAAAATATTTTTCACGAAGTTAAAACAGTCGTTATCAACAATGATCATTCACATCTCAGTCAGCTTCTCAACGCAGTGGCTGATGCTATTAAATCGGTAAAGAACAATCCATTTCAGAATAAATTGACAGCCAAAGTTTATTAGCCAATTTCGGCGAACTTCTTTGTTATGCCAGTAAACACAAGAGGAACAAATGATCAAACCGCACAAATGTCTACGGGGTGAAGCAAAACTTGCTGTAGCAGAAATGATGGTGGCCCCTGAAAGGTTTCCACAACTAACCGAAATCTGTGAGGGCAACATTCGTGTGGTTCAACTTCCACTGTCTGAACTACGATCCGAAATCCGATCGTACGACAATCTGATAGCTTTCTGGTTGGTCTAAATTTAGAAAGCTATCGGATTGTCGTACGATCGGATTTCGGATCTATCTGATTCCAGCCTAATTCATTCGGAGAATTGCGAGCGGTAATTATGAAGTCATGACATAATATGGTGTGTTAAAATTGGGGAATATTTGAAGAAGATCGGTAAATATAGTTTAATGAATGATAATAGAAAAGAATGAAGGAAAAAAAAGAAAAACTTAAATTCACAATTTCAATCTGCCTGCCCTCCAATCTCGAACCATTCAGATTATAACAGGTTTCGTAGGAGTTACATGGTTCGTACAATAGAAATACTAATCGTACTACTCTGATGGTGATCTTATACACATTGAGCACATGAAGCTTGAAACGAATCCGGTGGAAGCTATGTTTCTATGATGAACAGGGGGAGTTCTGAATCCTGCCTGGATCATATTTTTCCAAAAGCAGAAACTGATTTGGAGTTATTTGGAGTTCACGCTATCATTTGTAGTACTAACTAACATAACAGATTATTTCTCAACAGCCTTGCAAATCATAATTGGAAATGATAAACATTGTCAGATTATTAAAATTAAATTGAGTTCTCATATCAACTGTAATAAAATGAAAGAAATAGCGACTAATAAATGGATTCGCTTCTACGATTCCTGAAATGTGAAAAACCACTGTGAACGTATAGATCCTTCAGATGATTTTATTTATAGCAGGTTCCCAAGTGAGCTCACCAATTTGCCTTTTGTTGGTGCCCCGTCAATGAGTAGGTGGCGTGGTGACGGCTAATACGCCTGTAGTTAGTTTCAGCCTTGTTCGAGGAGTGCTATAGTGGAAGGAGGGTGATTTTCCATTTTGGGAAATCATCGATATCGACTAGATTATAGAAACTTTATCTCGTACTGACGAGAGGCCCAATAGCCCAATAACCGCTTTACAAGTGTGTCCTTCCCAATGATTGAAAATTAGTTCCCGCAGTTGTATCGCCGAAAGTATATGCAGAAATTTCTTCTGTGAATTATCCTGCACTGACCCCAGAAAAATATTATTCAACTTCCTCGTAATTGGCCAGGGGAGAAATTTTTTCCCGGCAAGTGTAAGTCCACAACCCACCGTGTAGGTAAGTTGAAACTGGCCCGAATGAATTGTTCCTTCAGATGATTTGACTTATAGCCAGTCATGATTGATAGAAAGTCGGTTGGACTATCACAACAGTTTTTTACATTTGGATATTTTCAATCACTGTTATCAAGCAATGACAAAATTCATTTGCAAAAAATATAAACAAAAACATTGAAACTAGTTACATATGGTCCCGATTTGGGTCTCAGGTAAACAAAATAAGACTTCGATGAATGACGAGGTTCGAAAATCAAGTATGAATCTCAAACAATTACATGTACTGTCAAGAACGTTTTCCCATCTTCGCGACTACTATAACCAACAAAAAAAATAGATGGAAAACTTTTGAACGATTTTAGTAATAAAAGTAGTAAACATAGAGAAAATATTGTGCAGCAGTCAGACGAAAATGGCTCACTAGAGATTCCACTAGAAGTGGCAGAAAGCTTCAATATATTTTTCAAAAGAGCTCCATCAGATATAGTTGATAAGATACGAAAACCATCATATTCTAGTCAAGAAATCAGAACTAAAGTTTCAAATCCTTTACTTCTGTGTCCATACAGCACCAGTGAATTAGGGGAACTTTTGCTTAATAAACTCAAGAACTCAAAATCGTCTGGCTTTGATAAAATTTCACAATTTTTAGTGAAGAAAGTTCTTCCCTTCATTATATCACCATTGACATATGTCGTTAACCTATCATTCTGTAATGGTGAATTTCCGAAAAAATTGAAAATGGGAAAGGTAATTCCAGTCCTCAAAAATGGCAATCCAAAACATATCGGTAATTATTGACCCATAACGATTCCACCTGTGTTTTCAAAACTTCTCGAATATAGCTATCTCAATAGACTCAACTTTCATTTACAGGAAAACAATGTTATTATAGAAAACCAGCACGGTTTCCAAGAATGTAAATCTACAAACACTGGTATGCATTCATTCTATAAATCATTGACAACTTTCATTGATGCGGTCGAGTGCCCTGTTGGAATCTTCTGCGATCTCGCATTCGATTGTGTCTATCTTGAAATCTTGTTGAGAAAATTAGAAGATGTTGGTATTCATGGGCAATCCTTAAAGTAGATAAAATCTTACGGACAGTCGTTGTCAGTATGTCAGCATCACAACAACAAGCGAATGTTCAACAGATGTGTGTAGATCTGAAAGTCTCTCTATTAGTATGGGTGTACCACAAGCATCTGTGTTGGGCCCAATTATATTATTGATATATTTAAATAATATGGTTTCCGTTCATTCCTCAGCCCGATTTACACTTTGTGCAGATGATACTACGATTCTCATATCTGATCAAACTAACACAATTATTGAGTCTAAATGTAATAAACTTTTACAAAATCTGAATGACTGGTTTGGCCTAAACGAACTTTATCTAAATTTAAATAAACGCATTATATTCATTTTCATAATAGGCAACGGAAAATAGAAATTATAAATTCAATATCGAATAATAGGGAAATTGACGATGTTCCTTGTGTGAAATTTTTGGGACTGCACATTGATGAGTGTTTCAACTGGAAGAGGCACTGTCAGGTGGTTGTCTCGAGGATGAACTCGGTGAATTACCTTTTTCGAAATTTGAAAACTGTTCTATCACATAACCAGCTCATCATGTTGTATTGTGGACAGGTGGAGTCCCACTTGAGGTATGGGATAGTCTTCTGAGGAATGTCTTCTGATATAAATAAAGTATTCATATCACAAAAAAGGATAATTCGTTGATTGACAGGCATCACTCGTCTGACGGGCTGTAGAGAATATTTCAAGAAATTAAAGATTTTGACATTGCCCTCATTATATTTTTACGAAGTCTGCCTCTTCATCTTCACGAATTTAAATGGATTCAAGATTACTAGAGAAGTACACAGCATCACCACGAGACAAAATAACAATTTATATATTCCTATTTCAAAAACGAATGTTCTTACACATTCATCTGCAATAATTGGTCAGAAACTCTTCAATGAGCTGCCGTTGACATTGAAATCCTGTGGAACAATAAAAATGTTTAAACACTGCCTGAAAGTACTTTTAATAAATAATGTTTTTTATTCCGTTGACGAATTCATGAACTGTGAATTTTTTTTATACTGTGACGTCTGAGTTTTGCACCATAATATGTAATGTAATATGTTTTTGTTGATAACTGCCATATGTATGTATTTTACTATAATGTACTATGTCCTGTGTATTATGACATATCCTTTTTTTTCTGCTCTCTATTGACCAATCCTATACAAATTGTATTTGTCAAAGAGGAAAATAAAGTACCAAATCAAATCTTATTCTGTGAGAGTTGTCAATATTTGAATACAAAATTGCAATTTTTGCAGAAAAAATGCAGAAATTCAGTGCATTGACAATAACTATGTCTGAATCCAATAACAAATAATGCTGACCTAACAAATGATAGTTGGAATAACCTGGCAAATTACCAATGAAGTAACCCCAACTTCTGTAGCGCTATCTACCACCAGCTTTACAGAATAACTGCCATTTATCTCGCAATATTTTATGTATAGATGAATAATGATGAATCCTCAACTTTTACTTCGAGTCTATAGATCTGTCGAATCTCTTTTTCTTGCTGTCTCTCTCATTTTCGATTGGCATTTTTTCAAAAATTCAGCACATAATAAATGTTTATCTTTTCTCTTTGTTTATACCTCAAATATTGAAGAGGTTTTCGTATTAGTCATATTCGTTGATCATTGAATAATGTTCATCAAGCAACGATGATGACGTTGAATGAGTGGCTATTACTTGAAACACATTTTAACCTGTCAGGGATCACGTTCATACATGTAAGGGTAGGGTCGCAATTTTGGGAAGAAATGGGAGAAACTTTCCAGACGATTTGAGAAAGCTTCAAGTCCATCTCACAATTCACGGGTGGCAAACAAAACTGTTTTTTTATAAAGTTTCACTCTGAACCTTTCTATTTTGCCAATAAATACTGACCCTTCTTTTGTTTACGAGAACGGAGACGATACGACATTCGACTCCATATTGTTTTGTGACCCAAACAAATAGATGCCGCCAGACGTTTTCTGGGTCAGAAGATTCGAATTGTCACACAAACGCAATGTATTCTGAATGGAGAAGTTCGGCTTCTACACCTAGAGGTATCAAACAGTGATTTGATTCCAGTTTGTAACCCCCCAAAAAAATTCAATAGCACACGAGTGGAAAGTCAATATTCGAAGAGATTTTCAGGAGGGCATTATGTGGAAGTTACTAGTAGGTATGATTTGTCTAAAATAGGCGGCAGAAATCAAAATATATGAGTTCTGATTTTTTATTGGTAAGCATTTGACCATTCAATAGCAGGATTTTCAATTTGAGTTTGAAATCACCTCCTAGAGCGCAACCGTCTTTGTAGAACTGTTTTATATTTTGCATCTGATTCCATATATTGTTGAAGTTTGTTCATCAAGATTGGCATTGAAATGAAAAACAATTGAAACACAATTTATAGTCCAGTCAAATCATGACAAATATTGAAGATGTTGCTCTGATTTTTGACAACCCCAAAACAATCGAAAGAAATGCATGCAGAACACATTCTCCCGATTTTCCTGTTATTTCATCGCTCTCCTTTTTCATCCAGAGTTTTTTTTATTTCATTCGAACCTATAAAATATTATATGAACGTAAAAAATTATGGGGCGGAAATTCAAACTCACAAAATGCGTCACAACTGGTCGAAAGTGAATGCCATGTCGGAGTATATATACAAAATGACAGCATATTTTCATCTAATCTCGATGTTACGTGAACGGAGATCAAAGGAGTGAAAGCTGCAAGGTAATAATTATGTTATATGGTTTATTTCAGTATATAGAATTGATTTTTACCAGAACATTACCTATAAGGTGAGGTGGGATAAGTGTGTAACAGAGGTAAGAGTGTAGACGGGTCACAGAACGTACTATTTTCAAAAGTTAGACGTGCCATCTACCCGAATCGAGTTGATTGATAATGTGTCTTCTATCTAAATTACCAAACTGTTGTAGTTTTCTATATCAGCTAACTGACCACCTGTTCAACATTCATCGGCACATTGTGGCACCGAGTACAATTAGACGAACATCAGATATCGACAGCCATCATCCTAGAGACTTGATTTTTAGCTTTTGTAAGAGGTGTAGTGAGGAGTGAATGTAATAATAATTATCTGTTATATATTATTTTTTTATAAAGTTAGGTTTACATAAAAATGACATTCACTAAACAGTTGCCTCGTTAAAAAAACATAACGGGGCGAGTGTGTTCTAATTTTCAGAGGGAAGTGCGTAGTATACTACACACTTACCCCTAACCCAAAAAGGGGAATTTATCAATCCTAATTTTTATTCCTAGGAAACAATGGTTAGAAAGCATATTCGCAAAACAACCAAGAGAAGTACGTATACTGACGACACTCTAAAAAGGGCATTAGACGAAATTTCAAGAGGTGTAACAACACAGTATGCGGCCTACAAGAAATATAACATTCCACAAATGACTCTCACTTATCACCGAAGGGGACTGAGAGGTGTCAAAAGTTCATCTATGGGAAGAGGAACAGCAATTCCTTATGATGAAGAAGCAAAACTTGCAGAGTGCTTAATAACAATGGAAAAATGGGGGTGGGGATTAACGCGGAAAGATATTTTTAATATTGTTGAGAAGTTTGTCATTAAAAACAATTTCGAGACGCCGTTTAAAAATGGGTGGCCAGGAGAGGACTGGTATCTTGGATTTTCCAAGCGTCACAACTCATTAATTAAAAACCTCAATCTGTGGAATTTGCCAGAAAGAAGTATTTATATCCATTTATAATAAATGATTATTTTGATATTTTGAAAAAGCAGTTGGATGCGCACAATTTACATGATAAACCAAGACAAATATGGAATTTAGATGAAACTAATTTTTTCCTGGATCCGACTAAAGCAAAAATAGTGGGAAAACGAGGGGCAGCTTCGTCACGAACCACCGCAGGTACGGGAAGAGGAAACACAATTGTGTTGATGGCAGTTAGTGCTGATGGGTTCGAAGCTCCACCACTGATTGTTTTCAAAGAAAAGAATATGTGGGACGAATGGGTGGCACCACCATCAGAAGAATTTCCTGGAACCACCTATGCAACAACAGCTGACGGCTGGATAGGGGCAATTATTTTTCTGAGGTACATCGAAAAACATTTACTGGATATTTGCGGACCTGAGCGTCCGATTTTATTAATATATGATGGTCACACATCACATGTTGACGAAAGATTAATCAAAATAGCTCACGATAATAATATAATTATATTGCAACTACCCCCTCATTCGTCTCATCTTCTGCAGCCACTCGATTTATCCGTTTTTAAGTCATTGAAATCCAAATGGGACAGTGCTTTAGCAGACTGGCAGAGACATAACGAAAGAAGAAAAATACCTAAGAAACGATTCAGCTCATTAGATGGTCAAATATGGATAGAAACAGATCCCGAAATCATTATGAACGGTTTTAAAAAAGCAGGCATTGTTCCTTATAATTCCGAAGTCGTGTCCAAGGAGAAATATGATCCATTACCATACAAGAGATGGGAAGAGCATCAAAGAACCAATAGCAAATTACCAACGAATGATGTTGTAGCGAGCGTTGCTGGTACTTCCAATGAGAATGACGTGCCATCAGAAACAAAGTGCACCTTTGAAGAATTACTTCTATCTACGGTCAAAGAATATAATCCGCCCGAAAGGATAAAGAAGACGAGAGTAGCTTCTGGAGCAGAAGTGAAAAGAGCCAAGGAAGCTTCCAATCACTTGCAATAAATACATGATACCAAAAAAAAACAAAAACAAAGGATCTCAAGAAGAAGTTCATCAAAATTTTGAACCAGAAGAAAACGAACAAGAGGAAGAAATGATATTTGATGATAGTGACGATGACATAGATGGAGAGATGAGAGAAGAAGAAGCACTAGAAGCTTCTATGAATGAAATTAGTAAGCCTTTGGATGCAATAACAGAAAATGATTGGGTGCCTCTCAGGGAAAAAGTCCAAAAGGTACTATGTTGGCCAGATCATACGTGCTGCTGATAGCGAATATAATGATTTCGAAATAAAGTTTACTAAAAAAGTTCTTTCTTCAGATCCTATGTCTTCTTCAACTTCTATATGGAAATGCCCTGAAGAATGTGCATTTATTGCAAGAGAGGACATCATTCTTTCACTCCCATCACCTTACTTTGGTCGACGAGGTTTAATAAAATTTGAAATAGACTTTTCTTCATATAACGTAGAATAGTTCTTAGTTAATTTCTGTCAAACGAAGTAAAATCTTCATTCTAAAGATGAATAAAACGAAGTTTTGCTAAAATGGGACTTTTTTCATTTCGACACTTACAGTAAAATAATTTTTTCTGTACCATTTGTTGAACGATCGGAATCATTTCTCTATTGTGTTATTCAGTGTATTAAGTAGTTTTGAACACTTGCCCCACATAATTTTAACTGTGTAACTATTTGAGATACAAACCAGTTATACACACTTGCCCCAAAAGTCTGGGGAAGTGTGTAGTATGAACCCTGTTGGAAAAAAAACCCTATAAATCCAGGGCATTATGTTTAAGAAGTTGTTATTCCTACAACAAAAACCTTAAGGTACATGAAGTACACAGGAATAATAAAATACTTTTTATAAATTATTATATATTTACTACACTGTTATCCCACTTCACCTTACATAACCATCTGAATTGCACCAAAACCCTCATTTTAAGTCTATATCATAGTAATGAATATAGAATATTATTTTATTTTGGTTCACTCAGGTGAAGTTTATCTACTTCTTGTAGATGTCAGATGAATATGAAATGATTCACATATATTAAGTGGTCTTCAGAACTATAAAAACACGATATTGGAGATACAATATCCCTTCTAATCATCTTATACTTAGTGATAATAATGTACTAAGTTCGATCTGCAGCAGTGTTTTGCAATTACCTTTGCTTGGTGTGTTTTTGTATATTTTAACTTTTCTATAAATATTTCCTGAATGATATTCTTTCGGAATATTCTCAATATAATATGCTCCGAATATTCTCAAGACATTCATGATTTGAGAGGGGGTGTTCTTTGTATGACGTAGGCATCCGATAATGAAGGGTTTTTTGAAATACCAACCCCTAATAGGATAAAAAACGGGGCCAAAGTTTGTACGGGTGCGTGATTCCTAAGTCCAATCTATGTTTTGCATGGACATTCTTTATAACTGGAAAACGGGTTTCCATATCATTGAAATTAATCGCCTAGAAAGTTATTTTGGGGGTTTATCATAGAATAATATTCTACAAATATCCTTAAAATACCCTAAAGGTTCCCCAGAAGCATTTTTAGCGAATAATATTTAATAGCGAAATATAGAGGGAGCCACATTTTGAAATCCCCAAATTCAATATATCTACTTCAGATTTCTTTCTGTCGCTACTTGAACTAATTTTATTTGAATGTATTGATGTTAGCCGAGAGATCACTCAGAATCTACCAATATCTACAAGAAGTTATTCTCCTTCTGAAAATTTTGGATTTTAGTTGGAAATCTTCCAAAAGAGTGGTTTTCTACTGAGTATGGTCATGCTGGTGTATGAGCGGCAGGCAGCGAGCCGAGAGCGAGGGTTCAGAGTGACGTCACTGGAGAGTGGGTTTACTGCGCATCCTACTCATGACCCCTACGTGTTTTCTTGTATCGGTGGTTTTCCCTATCCTATTCAATTTTGATAGAGTCCCAGTCACGGAGCCAAAGTGGTTCGGATTTTACTTCTGAAACTGTAAGTCCCGGGTATCCCTTGCTCGCACAAGTTCTTGAATGACCTCCATATTCCTTGATAAATTTTCTATCGAAGATTACCTTCAGTCAGGCTAGGAATATAAAAAAACACCTAAATGCACGCAGTCTGAAACATATTCATAGAACATATTGAGATGGTACACTGACGTTCTGACAATTTTCTATACAATAATATGAAGTGGTTCGTTTCTGACTTTATTAGATTGTTTTCTCATTTCAGAATAATTAACCACCATGAGGTGGGCACGGGTCAGCTAGTATGATATCATGCAAAATCAACAGAAGTGCCAGATGCTTTGAAGTAATTAGGAACATCGGGATTTCGTGGTTATCGGAAGATAACACAATACCATCGGTCAATAGCGTGAGTGCATAGTCATGACTTGGTTTGAATTCTGATTGATCTAGGAAAATAATCAGGTGATCCAGATGAGAACTCATTTTCCCTCTACTTCTATCCAAAGTTTTCATTTTCTGGCCTCATCGTAGGGAGCAAAGTCGTACATTTTCTCCCAAGGAGGGAAAAGTGAAAGTGGCGTAAAGACACGTCATCAATGAAATAACTAATACGGCATTGACGACTCGAACTATATTCTATTATATAGTATGAATTTCACCGTTTATTTATAGAACACCCTGTAATGCAAAATGGTAAAAAACAGTGAAGAAGGTGAGATATTTCCAAGAAGGAAATACTTCAAGAAAATGAAAGTTAAACGGCAAATATTATAGCAGAGCTACAGCAATACGCTATGTTCATGATTCCGCAGGAGTTGCCTGTGAGTCCCGGTAGAGCAACGAGTTGGTGCACCGCTCACTGTTCATGATAAGCTTGTAGGTGTTGGTTCTAATTTCGGCGTCGACAGCTTTTTCCTTTTTTCAATTATTTTTCTTTATTATGGTCATTCTTCTCATTCTCTGAATTTCAGGAGCCTGCTATACTGTATAGTGGTTTTCACAATAAATGGTATTGACTGAAGGATTATAATAAAACCAATTAGACCCTTAAGTTGTAAAATCCGAGATGCACATCATAAATGTAAAAGGACCGGATTCAGGTAATTTTGTTTCTCAGAGAGGGATTGTAGAGGATTACAGCTTACACTTCTTGTTCATTTTAGTCTTTGTATTTCATTGGAAGTGTTCACTTGTGTTACGGCGTGCAATAATTTTATAACATTTATTTGTTATTACAGACATTAATAGCAAAGATTTTATACCCCAACGTACAGAATAGGCAGTATGTGGCGTCCGTGGATAAAAAGTAATAGTGCTTCTTCCAGTGGTTCGTTAAAGAAGAATCACTTATCTTGTGACGCGAAAATCATTAGAGAAAATGTGTATAGTTCCTTACTTCAGCAAGGATATAACGCGGGTGCTGCAGCAAAAGTAACCAGTAATTTGACGAAGGAGCCTCTAACTTCAGTTAGAGGAATTGTTGAAAATTCCATGGAATCAAGAAAAAAGCGTAAAGATTCCGGTGTCACAAAAAGTCTAGACGACTGGGAAAAAGATTTGATAAGGCGAAAATTCTACACCATGTACGATGAACAGCGTGTCCCTACAATCAAAAGTCTGAAACAGCGGCTCATCCATGACGAAACTCACATCAACTGTGGCCTCACTACTCTTTGGCGAGCTCTGTCTGCAATGGGCTTCAAATATCGCGAAATTGACAAGAGACAAGTAATAATGGAATCCACACGTTTAATAAACTGGCGTTCTGAATATATAACGTCAATAAGAAAATACCGGTCTGAAAATACTCTACCTCGACGAGACGTGGTTTGACACGCATGACACCCCTTCCAAAGGATGGTCTGATTCCTCCGATAAGTGTAAAACAAAAGGACCATCAATTAAAGGGAAGAGAATCACAATATTACACGCAGGATCAGAAAATGGTTGGATCCCAAACGCTATGTGGCTTTCTGCCAAAAATATTAAGGACTCTTGTGTTGATTATCACGAAGATACGACAGCAGAGCTTTTTGAAGATTGGTTTAAAAATTGTCTGTTACCCAACATTCCGCCAAACAGCGTTATAGTAATGGACAACGCAAGCTATCATAGTCGACAATTGCAAAAAATTCCTGGCTCAAAGAATACGAAATTGGAGATTCAAAACTTCATGGCTGCAAATGACATATATTTTGAGGAAAATTATACAAAAAAAGAACTTTTACAAGTGCTGCAGTCATTTTCTTCAAAAAAACGTATGTTTGTGATACAATTGCAGAAGAATTGGGACATACAGTGTTACGACTACGTCCCTACTACTGCGTGTTCAATCCCATAGAGCTTATGTGGCAACAACTTAAATCGAGCATGCGCGGAAAAATACTTCTCCGACTTTAAGTGGTAGTGTGGTAGAATTAATTAGACACCGTATGAATGACATTCCTACCGAGAATTAGAAAAGTTCTGTTAGTCATGTTATAAATGTTGAAAACTCGTACCTTTCTGTAAAATCAATTGCGCCAATTATGATTAATTTAGATGAGGATAGCGATAGCGACACTGAACTAAATATAGAATAGAATTGTAACATTTAAAAAAATTACTTGTATATCTCCTACATTATGCAAAATTGAAATTTCTTAAGTTCGACCCTGTAGCACATTTGCATCTTTTACCAGATGATTTTCTACACAATGGGATTAAATCGGGTAGTTTATTGCAGTTAATAAGCCAATACCATTTACTGTTAAAAATACTATACCCACTTCGAAGTTTTAGTTCTTTAATAAATTTTGTTTGTAGTTCCATAATTAAATTATTCAAAAATGACTTGTTATTTGAGGCAGGCGGAAAATATCATATGTATAACATGGAGTGGTGCCTTTTCCTCCCTTGAATGATTAATGTAAACTTCTTCCTCGGGAGGAAAAGAAGCACTTCCCTTCCTTGTAATACAAATAGCTATGATTCATCAACGGCTTTTTCTAAAGACGTTGAGATTAAATAAAGGTAATTTATAGGTCTCAGCTCATTCAACTGGATTGGTTTTTGCTCATGAAACTGTGAATGCAAAATTAGACGTAGACTTCCCTAAGAACGTACCAATTCAGGCGAAAAATGAATAAAATTTTATCAAAAACTATTTGGCTCGAAACAACGAAACAACAATTTACAAACACTTTCAATCTTGTGAAACAAGTTCACTGCTTTGTATTCAAAGGGCCTAATGCAACAAAAAAATTTAGTTATCCAATTATAATTTAAATCTTGTTTGGAAAAATAATTTGACGGTGAATATTTATTTCACGGCAGAAGTTGGAAAAATAGAATTTTCATTTATGAATCATCGTCTCAAGGGATCAATATGCAATTGCGTTGTAACAATGATGGAAGACAATATTTCGAATTGTTATTGATTGAATCAGTGTTTGAATATTGAAATTCATGAGTTTCTCTCCTTGAAAAATCAATAATATTGCCAGTTGAAGTCATAATGGAATATTCCAATTGAATATATGAGACCATCACAATTACTTTCTCGTATTGTCTTATTGAACACACAAGGTACAGAATTTAGCATCTCACGTAACCATCACTATTGTAGGCCTGTCAAAAAGTACATGCACTAATTATTGCAACATTCCCAATTCAGTGTGTTGTTGAAACCATTTCCAGTAGTCACAATACCAGATTACAGTTTCGAAATACCTGTGTTAACTTCCTGAGACTCAAAAATGGCAGAATTTTCACACTTGTTTCAGCTTCCCTTCGTATAACTCCTGAACCAGGTACTTCTATAATTCCTATGATATGCTCTTCTGAAGGAGATTATTGACCTCGCATTGCATTAAAAAAGTAGAGGTCGTACACTAAAACTTTCGAATTTCACATACCGTATAGGTGAGGAAAAAGTAACCCTGTCTTGGCAGAGGCGCGACAAACAAAAAAAAAGGGTGGAGTTGGAACCCCTTTTTCTTTGTGTTTGGCGCGCCTATGACAAGACAGGGTTATTTTTTCATCACCTATATGGTAAGCAAACTGCGACGAAGAAAGGACATTTTTAAGCCTCACTTCTCTCTGAACTCGATCAATTACTCTATGTTCTGTCACGACATTAACAGAATAGAAGAGTGAAATGAAACACTCAATAGATTTTACAATATTTCTCGCAGCTAGAGGAAAATAATGATTTTTCAGAGATTTTACCTAACCGTTCATAATGACTCATTTGTTATTACAAGAACGCTTTCGGCAACTGGAAATAAATCACGTGCTTTATCGGTTCAACTATTTGTTAATCGCAATTAAATTCCTGTGCTTATAAATCACGTACACAATAACAAAATGTCAAAAACAATCGCTATTCAATTTATATAAATCTTTTGCAAGTAGATCGGGGCTCGAGAGTGTCACCTTGATAAAATTCAGCAGTTCATCATTGACCAAAACGTTATGTTGATTTGTAAGATAAAGATGGGCTGGGGATTCATTCGATATTATTTATCCAGAAACTTGGAACTCGATTCCTTATTTATGCTCTCGGTTCTGTAAACATCCCGTTTCTCACGGTTTTGCTTGCCTTTAGGAAATAAAAAAACGAATTAGACATGGGTATATCTCAATTGTACGAAAGATAGAATGGCTATACCTTTTTGAGATATCATTTTTCATTAATTCAAATTCATTTCGGGTTTCACACTTTTATCCAGGACTCACGACATTGAAGTCGGAATTAACTGTTTGCTTAAGTTGAACATTTGTTATAGTGGCATTCCGTCAATATTCACAGATGTCATAATGAAACAAAAACTGGATAAAAAATGGGTTATGGTGTCCCCCGATGAACAATATCCCCACCATATAATAATAGAACCCAGATTTTTGATCTGTAACCTAATCTGGCCATACAACCCAATTGTATGCCCAACACAAGGCAAGATGGATTTTCGAAACGTCGAACGAATCAGAAGATACCAAACGGATAGAAAACCCAGAAAATCCATCTTGCATATCGAAGATCCGTGAAAACATCAATTTCTACATAATACCTGGATGGGCAGGATACAACCTTAGAGAGCGGCTGACGATATAATCATCAATAATATCGGACCTAGTCGG
>JAVJAQ010001155.1:0-17780 GCA_032362365.1 Zygogramma bicolorata | reverse complement strand
CTATTAAGGGTGAAACATGAAACTGCTCTATCTGAACTGTTTTTGATAAAACAATGATGTTTATTGTATGTCTTCAATTCCATTTCCACACCTGATAACCCAATAATTTCATTTTGTTACAGTTGTGGTATATATTCAAATTCATTTCTTCACCGGATGAAACGAAGAATTCATTGTTTTAGAAATATAGTTGTCACTACTGATTTATTCAGGTCTTTCATGGAATGTCAAATTCTGAGCAATAAAAGCTCTACTTGCTTATGCAATCGTACCTAAATGAAAATTCCGAATAATATCAAATTTGAAGTTCATGTTATTTGTTGAATCATTCCGCTTTCATCTGTTGTAACCGAGGAAGAAGTATAATGTATAACTCGCATTGAATGCTAATTGCTCACTCGTATGATATACAGCACTCGCCTACTGCTCAAACTGCAAACTTCATTCTCGTGAAGAATGTATTATCATTCCTTGATCATGGAACAATATACTATTGTGATAACAATTATGTGTAAGTTCGAAATATCTACAGCCTTGATAGGAAATTAAGAAATATGAAATCAATTTGATAGGAATATATTTTTTCGCGTGATTCTGATCGAGAATTTTTTTCCCAAATTAGTCGTCTTTTGTGAAGTCAATTTTCAACAACAAATAAAATGAAAGCATTTCGCATATAGGTTGTGAGCAGAAATGAATCAGGCAACACTGCAGGACGCAGCATCATTCTGATTGTGTACAATAATATATTTTCAGGACGCAAGATAGTACTCAACATGAAAACGTATATTCGATGGACGCAGTAAAGGCCCACTTTTGAGGGGACGCAGTAAGGGCGTGAATATCATTGTTTTTATTTTTGATGGTATTGAGAATCTGAAAATAGATACGGAATGCATTTAATGAGGAGAAAAAGTATTCGCTATAAAACTCTCCCTAAATACAAGAATTCGAGGGGACGCAGTAGTGTCGTTTTGTGAAAGGACGCAATAATGTTAGCGTGATGTATATATATATATATATATATATATATATATATATATATATATATATATATATATATATATATATATATATATATATATATTTACAGATCAGCAACCATGAGTATATACAACTCTTCGAATGAGTTTCTGCAGGAGTGTCGTTATCCTAAATAATTCTGACCACGGGCTTTTGATTGAAAGTCCTGTTGCTGGGGAAAAAATACCAAATGTCCCTCAAAAGAAATATGAATGTCTTCATTCTAATGAACTGAACAGCGGAATCTTCGAAAAACTTCAACAATCTCTTTCATCATCTAAATGATTATATTTCGGATGAAAAGTACAATTTGATACAGAGGCCAGTTGATAATAAATGAATATCCCTTTCCAGCTAACATCTCCATCAGTTGGGAACCGCTGAAGGTTCTCCACTCGGTTCTCCATTGAATAATAACATCTAACAATAGAATTTGAGAGGTATGACATCCGAATATGCGATGGAGAACTCCATATCTACGGTAGCTCAATGGTTAAAGCATCCATCCCAATAGATGCTCTGACTATTGAATGATTGGGATTGGATGATTGGGGGCTCAAATGCGGCCTGACGAAGTTTATTTTCTTGAATTATAATTTGTCTGAATGCCGCTATCATTCCATTATTTTGAATTTTGTTTCCTGTAATTTAAAATCGAAGTCATCAAACAGAGCTCATTCAATAATTCGAAACAATTATTCAGGTTATTAATTTACAGCTTATTCAATACATCCTGGCACAAACTCAGCTACATTTCCAATTGCACACTGGTAGTGCAGATCATGACGATAAAATAAAAAACACCTACTAGGAATGAATTTCAACATAATGAACACATATAATAGTTATTTTATTTTCACAGGGATTTCTGGGAATATACGTCATTAGTTTTGTGCCAAGATGTATTGGATAAGCTGTACGTCATGCCATCATATTTACACTAATCTATAACTATTGAGGTGTGTAGCAATATACATGATTATTTTCCTCAATGTGGAGAGCTCATAAAAGAATTGATAGCTTGAAAGCTTTCACAGATTTTAACAACGATTAACTAAACAAGGCCTGTTTAACCAACTGAATTGACAAAAATATTCGAAAACTGAATGGAAATGGCCGTTACTTGGTGAAGAAGAGTTCACTAAACAGCGACACGTGTTTCGCTATACAACAGCTTCCTCAAGCAGGAATTTTATTCAGTTTGTAGTTCCTGCTTGAGGAAGCTCTTGTGTAGCGAAATACGTGTCACGGTTTAGTAATCCCTAATATGTGAAAATCTTTCTGGAAACCGTATATTATTTGTTCGTACTTGTTCAACATATATCCTGAACCGAGCTCAGTCGACCAAAATGCATGCACTTCGATAAGTATTTATAGTATTTGTTCCGTAGTTATCTGGGTATTGTAATCTACCACAATCTGGAAAAATAAGAATTATTATTTGAATCTATGCAAGTGTAGAAGGGCAGATTTTCAATCTACCCGAAAAGTTGCTGCGTCTATTGAGAAACAGTTCTTTTTTGATAGAACAAGTCCAATCAGTCAGCAACTTCTCGTATAACTCAAATTTTGCCTATCAAAAAAATAATAAGAACTTATACATATATATATATATATATATATATATATATGAAAATACTTATATAAAACATATATATATATATATATATAGATATATATATAGATATATACATATATATATATACAAAAGGGAAGTTCTTGGGTAAAGCAGCAAGCAAAACGTGTACTCTTTCAACACTATATTTCCGATATAGTATATATATATATATATATATATATATATATATATATATATATATGTATATATGAAAATACTTATATAAAACATATATATATATATATATAGATATATATATAGATATATACATATATATACAAAAGGGAAGTTCTTGGGTAAAGCAGCAAGCAAAACGTGTACTCTTTCAACACTATATTTCCGATATTTCGACAGTGAATACTGTCATCTTCAGGGAAGCTACAAATGGTTAACGAAATTGCTTATAAAATATGAAGCGAGAAAAACAGTTGTACTCACTGTGTTATTGAGAATGGTTGCTAATGTTGGAAAATGAATGAATGATTTCTGAGTGCATTGTCAGACTTAACATTCTGTACATGATTATATTATATTATGTGTCATATTATTTATTATTATATATATAATTCTTCCAATAATACTGTCAGTGGGGTAGATGTGACCCCAATCCCATGTTTTTTCACTTCATTACCATATATTACTGACATATCTTCCAGACTTGCACAAGTCTTTAGAATTTTTCCACAAATAAAAATTGCAAATAAAACAGTCCTTACAATAAATTCGATTTTCAGTGAACTTGAAGATAAAACTCCCTTGCTGTCACAATCACAAGTGGTCTACCACATTCCATGTTCAAATTGTAACAAAATATATATCGGTCAAAATTCAAGAAATTTAAAAGATAGAATAACATCACATAAAAGTGATTCCAGACTTCATCCAGAACGTTGTGCTCTGGGGGAACACGTAAAAAACACAGGACATAACATGAATTACAAAAACATTAAAATTCTAAGTAAGGAATGCAACTTGACCAAGAGGCTGTTCATGGAGATGACCTTCATCACCAACACTGATCATTGCCCCAATAAGAGAACAGATCTCAATCATTTGAGTGAAATTTACTCTTTTTTACTCCAAATTTATAAAAATAATAGTTCAAATAACTTTGATACTTCCATAATTGATAACTCTCTCTTTTGAACATAGTAAGTTGGCTGATGTCTTTAGAAGCAGCGACCAAAACCGAAAATCTCATTTGTCATTAGTCACGAATCAAACCTTTCAATTGTCATGTCATTTGTCTGTTTCCTAACCTTAGAATTTTCAAACCACGTTTTAACTTTTAACTGTTTTGAACAACTCTTACGAGAAAATTTTATTCATATTTTATCTCACATATTTTAAATAATTGACATTATCATGTACAGAATGTTAAGTCTGACAATGCACTCAGAAATCATTCATTCATTTTCCAACATTAGCAACCATTCTCGATAACACAGTAAGTAGCACTGTATTTCTCGCTTCATATTTTATAAGCAATTTCGTTAACCATCGTTCACTGTCGAAATATCGGAAGTATAGTGTTGACAGAGTACACGTTTTGCTTGCTGCTTTACCCAAGAACTTCCTTTTTGTTTCCTAACAAGTCAGCAAAGACTTCCTATCTACTATATATATATATATAAATGTTCGGATAGGTATATATATATATATATATATATATATATATATATATATATATATATATATATATATATATATATATATGTATATATATATATATACACAAATGTTTAATATATATCAGGGCTTCGGTCTGAAGCAAAAGATTACTCTTTTTAGCTACCCGAGCTTTCGCTAATTTTTATTATTAGCTTTTTCGAGGGCTACAATATAAAATGGACATCAAAAAGTATAAATATAAAAATAGAAGGTACTTACTTGTGCTATTTGAGGTTTTTTTTTTTGTGAATGAAATATAAAGATAAAACATGAGATGTGTAAATTTTGACAATGAAAGGTGAAGTTATTGATTTGGAAATTCATAGTGTTCTTTTCACTGATGAAAGTTATATACAAGATGTATTTATTTGTTTAATAGAAACGAATAAATTTTACTGAGGTTTTCAATATCTGATTTTTTGTTCATGTTGTTTTTTCTCGTTTTAATTTCAGTCATTTCCAAAAAGAGACGTTTGTTCAAGTTTTTTTCAATATGAAGAATTTTTGTGTTATTGTATGTACCTTCTATTTTTATATTTATACTTTTTGATGTCCATTTTATATTGTAGCCCTCAAAAAAGCTAATAAAAATTAGCGAAAGCTCGGGTAGCTAAAAAGAGTAATCTTTTTCTTCAGACCGAAGCCCTGATATAGAAAAAACAACTTTGTGTACAAATAGACGGTCGAGAATACTTATCATCTATATATATATATATATATATATATATATATATATATATATATATATATAGTAGATAGGAAGTCTTTGCTGACAAGTGAAACAGTGTCTCAGTCAGATGTTTAGGGGCAAAGTGATAGGACGAGATTGGGAAGATTATTGGCCACCAAGATCACCGGACTTATCTCCGATGGACTTTTTTCTATGGGGTTATCTGAAACAAAAAGTGTATAAGCACAGACCATTTGCAAACAAAGAACATTTGGAGAATACCATTCGGGAGTGTTGTTCTAACATAAATCCCCTATTTATTAAAAATGCCACCAAGTCTGTGAATGAAAGGACTATAATTTGTATAGAACGGGAAGGACGGCATACTGAATGATGAATTCGGGTTCTTTATAAGATTATTGAGATAAATCAATGAATGTTATGATGTTTTGTTGTGAATTTGGTTATAGTTATTTTGTTTTAATGTTATTTACACACCTAATGGTGAAAATAAAAAATATAAGATTTATGAAATTAACTCAAGAAGCGTTATTATTTGCTCGATAACTACATCTAACAGTTTACATCCAACAGTCACACTGTTGGGTGTAAACTGCATCAAAATATTTGGAACTCATCTGCAGCTAATGGGATACAAGTCTGCTAAAAAAAGGAATACGAGTGTAATAAGAATAAAGAGAAATACGTTTTTTCGATTACTGACATATTAACGTCCATACATGGAAAAACCGAATCAGTTTAACAATGAAATGAAAAAACTAGATGAACTTTGCAACAACAAAGACGAATTTCTGGAGGTGTATTCATTTCTTTTTCTGGTAACAGGCCAATGCGGGTATTTTCTGGGCAAGATATGACATTGAAGTCTCGTATTCATCAAAATTATGAAATTTGAATCATGTTTCGTTCGAATCGATAGAGCGAAAGATTCGAAAAATTAAAAAAATTGGAAAAAAGTCGAAGTGACAGTAAAGAGTCCAAATTTCGAGCAAAGGTATAAAATTGGAAACTGAGCACTTTTTCTCTTTGGCATTTTTCGAAATTTCCAAAAAAAAACTGATTTTTTGAGGATTTTCGAAAAAAATGTCAAATTTGACAGGTTTAGAGTATCACATGACAAAAGGAAAGAGGCTGTTTTTTACTAATTTTTCAAGCACAAACTAACTGCCAAGCCAAATTTTCATTATATCTATTAATAAAAAAAACTTCCATATGTCGCGAACTTTATGTGTGACACTGTATATATATATATATATATATATATATACATATATATACGTTCAAACAGTATTTATAGTACTATAATATGCCTGAAAGAGCCATTGTATAGTGAAAATTAAAGAATTGTATGATGAAATTCTGAATACGTTCAAAGACAGAGGACTACATATATATACCGGCTTCATCTGCGGTATCCACATCTAAACATGCAGTGGTGAAAATGCTGACGGAGTCCCTTCATCTTCTTCCATTAATCTTGCCTGGAATGCAAGAAAGTGAGTTAACGGAGAAAACTCATTCATTCATACAAACAGACGTAGCTCACATATCCATACGGACGTGAATAAATGAGGAACATTGATTGACAGTATATCCCTGATTATTTCCCTCAATGCGAATAAACGATGAAAAAGTTGACGGCTAGACTGCTTTTAGAGAGTTTCATAGCGGTTTTCTTTCACTTGTCAAAATGTGACGGTTTTGGCAATTCAACCTATAGTAGCGAGTTATTCTAGACAATCATTAGGTGTTATACTCAGACTGCCTGGTCCTTGTTCACCTTTGAACTGTCAAAACTATAAGGTCTACCGCGTCGATTCTATTGAACTGGCTTCACACAAGTAAATAGCTCATGAACATAACCAAATTTATGGCAGATATTGTAAACGACGACTTTTGTCGTGGTCAAAATTGTAGCCGCTTCAAGGGCGGGTTGTAACGCGACAGAATAACTATGGTTCAAGTGAACCGAGGTCAGTTGCAAAGAATTAGCCAATAGAATCGTTTGTTGCTTGGCAACTGAACTCGGTTTACTCGAACCACAGTCAACCTGTCGTGTTACAACCCGCCCTTAGACCGATTCCTGGACAGAAATGAAGATGGCGTGCGATTAGTATTTTGTTATTTCAATTTGTTTTTTGATGTGACGAAATATTAATGAAATGAATTATTCTCCCTTTGATTTGACCAATACGTAATATCTCCAAATAAAACTCGTTCTTCAAATTTAATGAGATAATTTTCATTTTCAAAACACTCAAACTTTTTTATTTTGAGGCAAAAGCATTCAAACAAACCGAATTAGATGAAGTTACTCGTCCTACGGACTCGAGATTTTATCAATTGGTTTGTTTTCTTACTTCCGCCACATACAAAAGTTTTCGTGGAAAATGACAATTCATCGATGAAATTTGGAATCGTGATATCACCTTTGAATAAATGCTCTGGACCTTTCAACCGATTAAACTGATCAAAATGAACTGGGCATATGGCCCACTTTTCAGGTAATATATCGGAACTATATTCTTCCTGTGTTCGATTTTAATGTTTCCTGATTTTCTGGAAATAATGTCAACAGATAACCTTATTCACCATGCTCAATAGACCGAAATGCGTGCATTTCCATGATTTTCAACATTTTGCTTTCCAGCAAACGCTTTCTTATATAGTAATTCAAGTTAAAATCCTTCGACCTGCGGTCTCGGGATTTTATCAAATCATCATACACTCAAGACATTTGCAAAGCAAAATTTCGGTAATCGTGGAAGTGCGGCACACATTTTAACCGATTGAAACCCCGAAAATAATGGAAAAGGTAATTTCATGACAACCGAAAGCTCGTTCAAATCCATAATTTTCAGAAGAAATTCGACAAAACCAAGAATTCATTTTCGTCTAGATGTAGGTTATATTTCGAAATGAAAATCACTTGGAATGTAATAATTCGTTTAGTCATGAATAGATCGATAATATACCCATATTTCCACAGTTCTATCTAGGGAAATCAGTGTTCCTACCCTTTTGCTGCCAACTTGAAGACATCCTGCAACGTATTTTTCTTGCAATTCAGTTTCGGACGGAATACGGTTTTGCACGTTGCATAAATGCTCGGTGCACAGTCGGAGAGTAGGGTGGGTTTAACAACAAAAATATTTATAAATTCAATAAACGAATAATTCCGTGTAAATGGGCGCCACCAGCTCGCTGCCGCAGATTCAAGCTGGAAAAATCCCCAGATATTGTGGAATCCGCCCGGTATACCTGAATCGCCTGATAAATATTTCAAACTGAAAAAAAAACAAAGAAAACTCCCCGTTGGTACGATGAAAGGAGAAAGAGAGAGATAGCGAGGAACACTTTATTCAGCTGGTCGTAGTAACAAAAAAAACACTTTAAAGATAAACTACTGTTTGCTCAATATGAATGCGGTGAAATATATATATCATATGTTTATATGCGAGTTGAAAATTCCTATATTTTCGCATGTACCTCTTTATACAAAAGAATGTATATTCATATATTCATCTGCTGGGAACTAGGTTATGTAATGGGACCAAACGTGCGCACGTAAAGTTTACATTTGGTTCAAACTCACTATCTATATATACATATATATCAGTAGTGAAGGATACTCAATTCTTCATATGATATTATGAAAACAACCCCAATACATATATCAGAAAACAAATGAATTTAGCAAATATATCGATTATCATATATATCACAGGCACAACATGTAGCTTATCTGATATTCCTGAAGGCTTCTGTGTAGCTCAAGTTGATGTTACGTGATTTCTCTGCTATCCTCTCAAAATGACGCCAATTCCCTGCCAAAGAGTCCTTCAATATTACTCCATACGCTTTTTACCTTGCTGCTTAAACCAGAAAATAGACTATGAACCAGCGGGGGGTGAAATCGTGAGTAGGAATCCCAATAGAACTAACAGAAGATTCCCTATATGAGCTCAAGTGAAGTTTGAACCCCCTTAGTAGAACCCTAAAATAGTATTTCCCTTCAAATATCATACCAGAACGTAAAAACTAATATCATACCTCTTTGAGGGAGGGTCTTACACCGATGCTAACGTAATAGATGACACAATCCCGTTGAAAGTCGATTGTAGATATATATAGGAATGAAGCTTGCGAATGAAAATCCCCTAAGGTACCAGTATTTCCACTCAAATACCACAATATTCAAGAACGTAATGTCTTCACCAAAAAGGAAAACTAGTATATCAATAGTTTCAATGGAAAAATCCCACAATATGGAAGAGAAAACACTCAAAATTCCTTGAAACACTTCGCTTCGTTCATTCGAATTCGAATCTATTCAAAATTTCGATTTCGCGAATGTGAAATTCCATCCCAAAAAAGCAGCGGTCGACAAGCGGTTTATGCCCAGTCGGCCGGCTGGCCGATGTTCAATATATCTAGTTGAATTGGGAAGTTCATAATTTTATGCGACGTCTGGTGGAAATATAACGCATTGCTATAATTTCACGAACAAACGGCTTCCATTTTATGTGTGTGAATTTATTGAGTTCTTTGGTGTTGATTTAGGAAATCTCATCTGGAGTTGTAATTTTTTTGATTAATAATAACAATCAATCATGGATGCAGATCGCTCAGTGAGCCGTATAAAGTGTTTGGTGCCAAGTTGCCGCAACTCTAGGAACCGAAATCCAAAGTTGTCTTTCCACACGTTTCCAAAGATAAGTACATCTTTGGTGGGAAACATTACGGAAAGTGGATTGAAAGAGAAAATAGACAGGTACAAGGCTTGGAATATTAAGCTGAAACTGCATAAATCACCACCTAGAGCGGCTTCAGTGTGTTACTTGCATTTCAAGAGAGATGATTTCTTGTTACCTGGTGAGTCTGTTTGTCTATTTTTAGGCGAAGTTATGGCGCATTTCATCATCCATGTAATAAAAGCCTCTTTGGTTCACTAACACTACACTAAAACTAAAAAATGTCCTGGAACAAATATCATTAGATTTTAAAACACAATGCATCTATGTTCACCTCCAATGAATGGTATTGTGCGGATATTCGAAGTTCGAAGCATCATGAACACAGTTATATTAACCTTCACGAGAAAAATTTCGTACAATGAAAATATAGCAAAAAAACACCAAAATCTTGCTTAGCGGGGGCAACTGATGACTGGATTTCAGTTTGGCGCGTTATTTCACAAATGTAAACAAGGTAACTATTTCAAAATGGTGGATAAAGTTTAACCACCACCAGCGCCCTCATCGGTCGATATTCTTTCCTATGGTATACAGGGTAAAATAGAACTCTTACGATATGAGTGTTGTAACGCGGAAACGAATCGTTACAATCCTTTCACCATATCGAAAAACTCATGTTAAGCACAATCTACCAAAAAGGATCGTTTTTCAAATCATCTTTGGAACAATCTGTTCAGGCCAGTCTCAAATTACCTACACAGTAGGTTTCGGCTGGCACCTGTCAGAAAACAACTACTCCCCTGGCTAATACCACGAAGGGCATTGAATTATATCCGACCAGGTGCCAGTGCAGGTTTCTTCACAGAAGTAAATCCTGCATTTGCTTTCGTCGATACAAATGAAGGAATTGATTTTCAATTATAGGGACGGACACACTTGCAGACCGGTTTCGGGCTATTTGGCCACTCGTCAGTGCAAGGCAGTGCCATCATCAACATAAAAGTCGATGATTTCCCATAATTAAAAATCAAACTCCTACAAGAGTATCAAGCCCCGGCCAAAGTTGATGCAAACAACGAAGTTGTTACGCCATCTACCAATGGACGAGGTATTCCAAAAGCAAACCGAATTCGCCCATTCCTCCTGCGAGGAAAATGTAAAAACACTTGACATAGTCAGTGGGCATACTTGAAGACTGGCGTTAAATCAAATCATCTTTGGAACAATCTGTTCAGGCCAGTCTCAAATTACCTACACAGTAGGTTTCGGCTGGCACCTGTCAGAAAACAACTACTCCCCTGGCTAATACCACGAAGGGCATTGAATTATATCCGACCAGGTGCCAGTGCAGGTTTCTTCACAGAAGTAAATCCTGCATTTGCTTTCGTCGATACAAATGAAGGAATTGATTTTCAATTATAGGGACGGACACACTTGCAGACCGGTTTCGGGCTATTTGGCCACTCGTCAGTGCAAGGCAGTGCCATCATCAACATAAAAGTCGATGATTTCCCATAATTAAAAATCAAACTCCTACAAGAGTATCAAGCCCCGGCCAAAGTTGATGCAAACAACGAAGTTGTTACGCCATCTACCAATGGACGAGGTATTCCAAAAGCAAACCGAATTCGCCCATTCCTCCTGCGAGAAAAATGTAAAAACACTTGACATAGTCAGTGGGCATACTTGAAGACTGGCGTTAAATCAAATCATCTTTGGAACAATCTGTTCAGGCCAGTCTCAAATTACCTACACAGTAGGTTTCGGCTGGCACCTGTGTGGAAAGTGTGTCCGTCCCTATAATTGAAAATCAATTCCTTCATTTGTATCGACGAAAGCAAATGCAGGATTTACTTCTGTGAAGAAACCTGCACTGGCACCTGGTCGGATATAATTCAATGCCCTTCGTGGTATTAGCCAGGGGAGTAGTTGTTTTCTGACAGGTGCCAGCCGAAACCTACTGTGTAGGTAATTTGAGACTGGCCTGAACAGATTGTTCCAAAGATGATTTGATTTAACGCCAGTCTTCAAGTATGCCCACTGACTATGTCAAGTGTTTTTAGGATCGTTTTTGCCATTCGCCGGTTCGAAACTGATTTCTGATGATACCTGGTACGAAATACATACATATAACAGGCATGTTTTGACATGAATGAGATATGATGATATTATTTCAACAAAAATCTTTCGGATTTAAAATGTTGGGAATTTAAAAGGATCCATATTATTTTGGGAATACACTCCGTTTGCTTGAAATATTCGGTTTGCATTTGAAATGAGCTCTGTTTTGATGTGACTTACTCGAAATATAACATTAACTTCAGTCCCTTTTTCCTTCTTCCTTCCATTTCAAAATGATTGAAGTATATATAAATAACATGGACTCGTTTCGATATTCACGCCTTATTTGCAGAATCACTCATATTGTTGTAACCAATGGCGAATATTCTTCTTTCTTCCTTTCTCAAATCAGAATTCGTATTCCAAACACGTGATTGATTGAAGTTTATATATTATTAACATAACGAATTATCATATCCTGTGTTCACCGCTTATATTACGCCGATTACATCAGTTTTCTGATATCAAGTAAAGAAACACACTCATTAACCCGAAAATGTGAAGAAATATTATGTTTCGCCACCAGTTATTTCAATACACAGGATCTATTCTTCAACGCTGGCAAAACACAGGTGATTCGGTTCCATAATTATCAGAATAGAGTCGATGCACTCCAACTGAATGTTAACGATAGCGTCATAAGCACTTGTAATAAGGTAAAATTCCTAGGACTATATATGGACGAATATTTGAACTGGAACACTCACTGCGAACACTTAGTTTCTAAGTTGAGTTCAATAATTTATATGTTCAAGAATCTAAACACTGTTTTGAATACTAATCAACTAATGAGCATATATTATGCCCAAGTCGAAGCCAGATTACGCTACGGTGTTTGTTTGTGGGGCAACTCATCAATGAGCAACAACGTTTTCGTCAAACAGAAAGCCATTTTGAGATGTATATTCAGAATTCCAAATCGCAGCTCATGCAGATCACTTTTTCAAAGTCACAATATTTTAACTCTCATCAGCATATTCATTTATGAATTGTCTTTATACGTTTTCATCAATAGAAATGACTTCACACAAAACTATGATATCCATAAGATCAATACCCGTCAAAAATACTTTATCTACACTAATATGGCTAAGTATGAAATCAGTCTGAATGCTCCAAATTTCAAGTGTCCCGAAATCTTCAATCGTCTACCAGAAGAAATAAAATCAAATGCTAATCTTACAACATTCAAACGATGTCGGAAGTCTTTTCTACTCGAGAAATGTTTTTTTCTTCAAACGTCAAATAATGATGACATTACTTATCAAACTTGATCCTGTCAAAGTTTGATGTCTCCGCCGGCAGCAGTTTTTTTTTCCATTTCTTTACGGCGGAGGGAAAAATGTTGTCATGGCAACAATATGATACATGTCACAAAATAACAATACAAATGTCATTAACAACAATTAAACATCATTTTTATTTATAGAAATATCAAAAGTACAATTAGTTAATGAAGCATTTTCAAAATTGAAACCGTGCAAAAATGTTCCTGACTCTTGATACGCATTGGTAATTGTTGATGATACTGATGGTCGAGCACAACTTTCAGCAATCATTCCCGATGTTGGCGAATCATGAGGGTTTAAAATTTTTTGAGCATTATCGTTCTTATTTCTTATTGAATCCTCTATATATCCTTCGGCAACTGTGCTCGATTTCCAGCCCCCATGTCGTTTGAGGCATTCTAGATTCCCGCCTCCATCAATTAAAAGTGTTGCTGAAGTTCGTCGTAAACAGTGACCCGTGTATGCGCTTTCATCGTTTAAATTTAAATAACTAGCTACTTTTTGGGCTACTGCGCTGATCGAATGTATTCCCATGACGCTTCGGTAACACTTTCCATTTTGGTACTTTATAAAAAATCGGTTTTCTGTGAAATTTTCAGGCCGCAGTGATGCATACTTTTTATACAGTTTAATGTAGTTTTGACCAATTATCGTAAAAGATCTAATTTGTCGTGTTTTACTGTCTGGGATTTTGATAATCATTTTATTTTATTTATCCTCAATGTCCACAGTCTTCATTTTTACCAATTCGTCGCATCGACAGGCGCCTGTAACCCCAATTAACAAAACAATCTGAAATATTTTTATAATTTAGTAGAGTATACTACATGCTTTGCAATGTAATTTTTTTTGCCTTTAATCCTACATACAACTTATCTGGCGTTCCAAACAAAAATTTATCAAACTCGTCTTCAGTGAAAACTTTAGACTTCTTTGCAGTATATCCTTCGCTTGTCTTTTTCAGGAAGGCACGTAACTTTAAAAAATTGCTTGTATCCACATTTTTTCTAATAACTAACTCGGATTTTATCATAGAGTATCGTGACCACATTGTAGAAGATTTCCATTTATTTTCGTTTTCCATTATATTAAAATATGCCAGTAGAACGTCTTCGGTAACTTGCCGTACTCTTGCTTGTACGCTATCCGATACTTTATTCCGGACTTGGAGAGCCCCAAACGTGCTACTGCATCAGTAGCCGCGGACTCGATTTCGTTCAGGTTTTCCATTTTCGCACTAAATTTGCGCTTGCGGTTGCAACAACAATAAGCTGTCTTTAATAACATAAAATAACCGTCAAACAACTGTACCAGGGAGACGCAAATCCCACCGACGACTTAATTATTTTAATTTCTAACATCTAGACGACTTTGATAGTTGTCACAGTTAATTTCGAGTAAAAATAGCGTATGAATTGTACTATTTATGGTTGAAAATTGCTACGTTTGAAGAAAAAATAGTATACTTTATTCGGCAAAGAAGCGACTTTTCTTGACTTGCCCTCTATTACGCGCCTCACTTCGTTCGGCGCGTAATATCGGGCGCGTCAAGAAAAGTCATGCTTCTCCGCCTCATAAAGTAATATACTATTATAACTCGGCGAGTTTTCAATCGACCCACTGTGAATACTGTGAACAAATTGTATTGTCTCTCTTAACTCTTTTGGTATGTTTTAAATTATATCTCGTCTTGTTTGTTTGTCATTGTCCAATAGTTTTAAATATTTCTTGACAATTCCTATACAAATTATGTAATTTGTCATTTGAAGGTGATAAACTGAATTGAATTGAATCGAAAGTCGGAGAAATTGGGATTCGCTTGTTTTTACATGAAATTATATGGAACAGGCTAGAACTTTTTGAGATATTTGACGTTTCATCTTATTCAGAGTCATCAAACAATACATATGGTTCATATGGTTATCTGGACTAGCATCTGAGGATATTTCTGCAGTAGTTTCAATCAGCTGCAATTACTAATAACCACCACAGAGCTATTCGATAATTATAAAACAAACGATGACATTGGAACCTTCGGTGTAAAAGTTGAAACTTTTTCTAGAGATCAATTACCTTAAAATCAAACTGATTTTTTTGCACTCGACGCGCGTTTCGCTAACAAAGTACGCATCTTCAGGAGAAGAAAATTGATACTGAATCTAAAGACCAGGGTTAGCTGTTTATATACATAAAGTTTTCCGGTCCGATATGGACTTTGTTTGTTATTGCTACTTATTCTTATTAATTTCTCGATAATGAACTGTTATTATTTATTATTCTGATCACTTTCTCAACAATAGATTGAAAAGCGGGGCCATTTCTAGACTCTCGAATGCATCGAGTAGTCTTGTGTCATGCACACGATAGATCAGTTTCAGATTGCTCTCAACAATTTTGTGGTCAATGTCTAGAGGGTGTTGGGCGACACTGGATTTTTCTACCCATCCGCATTGCATGTGTGCAAAATGCTCCTTGAAACGGGTTTAAATAGATTGTCGGCTCTGGCAGGTGTAATTGTTATTGCAAGCCTGACAACTTATTTCGTAAATTCCCGCCTTCTTTGGGTTTTCTAATTTATCTTCTGGGTTACCAAGGAGCTGTTCTGAATTGTAAGAAGTTCTATATGCAATTTTTATATTGACTTTATCGAATATATGTTGAAGTCCTCTAGTGTATTGAGGTTCATATGGGATTACTATGAAAAGTCGAAGATTTACGATGTTTTCCCTCAATTTAAATTCTCTTATTATCTCATCGATTATATCTGAGTTGAAACCATTCACTTCAGCCACGTAACTGATCACCCCCTTTTCATTTCATCTTTTTTTAAAGGATAAGTTATAAACATATAATATAATTTCGTCAAAAACCTGACCTTTTTCAGTGAAAAGCTATAATTAATATGATGCTACAATAATGGGAATTGGGAACGTGCGAAGTGGGTGGTAGTAAATCGAATTCAGAGCATATACAGGGTGTAACATAAGTACATTGAAATATTCGCATTCCTGAGACAATTTCAAGAAAAAAAGTCCATATATACTTGTGTACTTGTGTAAACCGGGAATGCTTCGTTTCGGAGATACAGGGTGTTGAAATTGTTTTTTTTGTTCTTTTTAAAAGAATAGCTTTTGCAGAAAATGAGTTATTCCTACGCAATTTGGTACCCAGGGTTTTTTTAGACGTGGGAAATCATAACTTCGAATTAATTTTTATGTAACATCTACAGGGCGCTGCGTACGCTGTCATTATTCATTTCTATTTCCCTAACTTCTCTGGCTGTAACTTTTCGGTACTCTACATGGAGAAACCTAATTTCCACATCTTTTCCAAGTAAAAAAGGTACAGTTCCTCAACAACGCTAAAGGTGATCGTTTTCGAAATATTTACAATTTTCTATATCGATACATGAAACTTAGCTCCTAGAGAGCTTAGTGAAGTTGCTAGGAACATTACAAACACAAATTATGTGGTGGATCTCGTCAAAATAAAAAACTTTTTTTTCTATAAAATTTTTACCAAAAAACGATTCGTTTTCGAAATACAGATTGTTGAAATTTTCCAAAACATGAGGGGATACTTTTCTTGATATATGTGTCTGGCCTGGCATGAATTTCTGTCAGCCAAGTCGCATGCAAAAACATATCACCCATTGCAGCATTCGTAAAGTCAAGCATGGTACCAAACAGCGAACTTCTATTTTGATAAACAAACATTCGTAGCCTCCTCGATGAGGATTTGTTTTTGTTTCAGATGATCAAAATGATGATAACAGTCGTAGTAGTCTACACAATGTGCTGGCTGCCCTACCACATTATTATGGTGAGTAAGCGAAAAATTATTTTCTTTTTCTACTCATGTGAGATGAATAAATCTCAGATGAGGTTATTACACGAAGGAATCAAAAATTATGGTTACCTTTCCGGGCTATGAACGTTGCAAATCCAGGAGTTGTAAGTCGAAGGTTCGAACGTTTGTATAGCAAATATTCTGGTCAGAAAAAACGTGTTGGATCCCAGACCTAGAGATCGAATGAAAGTCTGACAAAACAAGATGCTCAACCAAATTCAACAAAACAAGTTTATTTCAATGGGTACATTTGAGCGACTCACACGGTTTTTTGGTGGAAAGTTTTTTATCCTGAAAAATGTTGACGAATAATTTTGCAAAATACTCATCAATGAGGGTATGATTATATCAGAACAGTGAACAGAATTCAAATATGAAAATATTTGCTGCATGATATATGTTTCAAAATAAACTGAATTTCTGATGAAATGTTTAACAAATACGTAAAGGTTGATGATGACGGTGAATTTATCTTCCTTCGTTGATGAATGTTAAACTGGTAGTATGCACTGAATGATATGAAGTTGAATTCATTGGACGCAAACCATTACAAGTTGCACGTTGTCTCTGAGAGATGATTACAAGGGAGGATAACCCAAACCTGACTGCAAAAACTAGGATCTGAAACAGAACGCTGCTATCGTGACCATTCCACTACTGTGTAGATAGTTGAAACTGGTTTTAATATATCATTCAAAGTTGATTCAATCGTCAATATTTCAAACTATGGCAGCAAAATAGGCTTTTTTTATTTCATTGGCGGGAAAAGCCTAACAGAGTTTTTGAAATATATTTTGATATATTTTTATTCAGACAGCCGT